>JAEMOT010000335.1:516898-531870 GCA_019297695.1 Apostasia ramifera
AAGGATATAATGGTAATTTTGTATATTTTTTTAATAATAAAAAAATAAAAAAAAGACCCAGATGATAATTTTTGAAAACCTAGGGACCCCGATGATATAATTTTAAAAACATGGACCTTTATGATAATAACCCTTAAACTCAGTAACCTGAGTGAAATTTGCCCTAAAATTAATTTATTTAACTAAAATTTGTATAAAATGTAAAATAAAATTAATATTTATATTAAATATATATAATATGAGAATGAATTAGATAATAAATTAATTTTTATATTAAAAATTATGTAAGATGAAAATAAAAAATTATTAATTAAATTAATACAACAATATTTAAATATAATAAGTGAAAGAAAAGTCAAACGATGTATCTTCTTAATTATAAGAATAATCTCATTCTGAACTTTTCTACCATTCAAGAGAATTTAGGGGGCGTTTGGTTTATTATTATGTTGGTGTTATGTTATGTAATCTAGATGTCATAATATCTAAATGTCATCTTTTGACTAATAATTTTATAACCTAATAGAAGATTATTTATAAATATCATTAAACCAAACAATTGCTTTCTCTAGATAACATAATATAACATTAAGATAACATTGAACCAAACGTCCCCTTAATCATAAATAGTGCAAACATATACCGATAAATGAACTGCAGTATGGGCTAGAATATATGTGCAACTCGTTCAATTGTAAACTTTTTCAAACATAATTAATAGATGGTCACATTATTGGATTGCATAAGTTAACTTTATTTCATATCCTACACATTACTAAAATAATAACTAACTTATATCACATCCCTCATATATTTCAACGTACATAATTACTAATTTTATTTTACATCATTCATAATTTTTAATAAAAAATATTTTTATTCAAGTTTAATTTTAACTTTGTTAAATTAAATCTTACAAATAAACACGCCCAAGAAATAAAATTCTAATAAAATTAATTTTAGAGCAGGACTCTTAATGTGTAAAACTCCTAATAACTGAGTGTGATCTTAGAAGCATGAACAGAATTTGATTGGGTTAAAATAGTCGGTGAAGGGAGAGTGAATGAAGTGCATGTGAATTTTCATATGAAGGAAAAAAATTTTGAGACACGTAAGTGAATTATCTCGCATTTGGATAATCAAGTATAAATTGAAATATTGATAAAAAAGCATAAGCCCTAATTCATCTACTAACTTAAAATTTAAACCCAATTAGAATAGAATGTGTTCATCACCTGTGTATTTACCTCAACTTTATTTCTCATGGTACGACTCTTTATGACACATGATGTTAAAAACTTAATAAGTTAATGTGTTGATTTTGTGTTGAGGATGAATATTAATAGAGCCCAATATATTCCATGTTAATTTGGCTATGGCATTAAATAAATTTAATAGTTTGATGATTATAGACTTTCTTATCTATAATGTGTGTTTTTCTTATTGGATAAAAAGAATATTACTGACTTTCTGACCATCTCTGGAGCTGTACAGAAATTAAATTTCATTATCACTAATTCAAGCTGATTTAAAGCTTAAATGCTATTTCATTTCAATATTAGAGATGGTTTAGTTTTCTCTTGAAAGAAAGTTTGAAGTTTCAATATATCCATTGAAATACATCCAATTTTGATGCAAACATAATTTCTTTTGTTTTAATTTCAACTTCATCAATTTTGCATGCACGCACATCATAACCCACTCGAGTTCATCAAACTCGTGATTTCCGGCCTAGTCAAATCAAGTCCGGCCATCGAAAATTCAATGTGCAGCGAGCTTATCATCACGAGCAGATGCTGTGATTTTCAACCCACACAATCCCTTCAGAAAGAAGGAAATTTGATGTGGGGAGGGCAGCCTTCTGAGGGAAACATGGGACACTGAATGAAATTGGAGGCCGACGTGTCAACACATAGATAGACCTGAAACAACTGGCTACCGGCCGACTCATCTGTGTTGCACTCGATCCCCGGCGTGTAGCCAATCCCTCCTTGAATCGCACCTTTTATGGTGCTTGAGCTGTAGGAGTTATCATTGGGCTCGATCCCTGCAATAACACAAAAAATAAAATTTAACATATAAGTACTTGTCAAACGCATACTTATAATCCTATATATACTACTATTATTTATATATATTATTAAAACCTTCTCTAATACCTTTAGTCGAGCAGCTCTAGTCGAATAGCCTTACTCGAACAACTCTAGTCGAACAGCTCTCCTCTAACAGCTCTTCTCTAATAGCTTTTATGGAGTAGTTCAACTATGACAAGCTGACGACTCTGTAGGGACTTCTATGGAGGTTCATCGAATCAACATGATCAAAATTAACACGTACATCAATGCACATTATGCTCAGGAGGGGGTCATGTTAGAACCTTCTTTAACACCCCTAGTCGAACAATCCTACTCGAATAGCTCTAGTCGAACAGCTTTTCAAGAAGATATCACTAGATCGTACTCTCCGTACTACTGTGTCAATTCAGCATTTAAGGCAGCATGGGGTCTACTATTTAATTGTTCTTCGCAGGAATAGGTGTCAAACATAATAGACTGTACTCATTAAGTCCCTTCCTCTCTAAGTTATAAATAATGACAGAAGATGAACTCAAAAAGGGAGAGGAGAAACTCTCTCATTCTCTCTCTGCCTCTCTCTCTCTTTCTCTCTTATATTTATTCTCTTATTTGGTCTTCATTTAAAGACCCTCAAACTTTGTAAAAGAAGGAATTCGATTAGTAGATTTAAATTGCCTAGACAGCATTGTAGTTTTTTTTTCGGATACTCAGGTTTTCATGTAAAAATTATCGTCTTATTTCATTCTATTTTGTCATATTTTTTGCATCAACATATATGATCAGTTTATGTTTGAAAGTTTGAGCACTAAAAAATTTTACCTGCACTGTTTAGTATTTGCAGGATGTTAGCTTGTTCTTTGAGGTGAAGTGCGGCTTGGAAGTAACCATGCTGATCAAGCTTGGGCTCGGCGCAGGTCCCATGCTTCTTCCATTCGTGCGCCCAGAATAAATGACTGTCGCTGCTGGGGCAGGCCAGCGATGGCCAGTTTGCATTCAAATTTGTAATCAAATCAATAATCTGCAAGGAAAGAAGCTAATTGTTACACACAGAGAGAGAGATTTTATTTATTTATATTAAAATAAGCTAAACAGCTGACCTTTGAAGCATCGAAGGAGTTATTTGGATGACAATCGGACGGGTAGGATCCGTCCTTGTTGCTAGGCCAAAGCCCGTGGATTTTGAAGTCCGCCGCCGGCTTGCCGGAGGTTGGGTAGCAGCAGCTCTGCTGCGTGTGGCAGTATGAGCCCGGCCACTGCAGATAATAAAATCCAAATTAATCACTAATTAGGGCTCCAATTAAGTATAATTATCTATTAATCGCGTGACTAAGAGATGAAGAGGAGGTTAATCTACTTGGAGCACTAGGTAGAAGAAATCAAATCCCTGGGAGAAGGGCATGAAGGAGAGGAGAGCGAGAGCAAAGAGGAGGAGGAACGCTGCGGCTTTCATGTTTTATGAGATCAGATTGTCATTAAAGGCGTACTTATAGTTGAGGATTAAAGAATTAATTTATGATAAAAAATCAGAACAATTATATCGAACTGTACGGTCAAATTTTTATAACACTGAAATAGATTGCCGTTGGAAACAAGGCGGAAAAAATCGCCACGCATCTCTCAAAAGTACAACAAAAGAAACGAGCGGTAAATCGCGTAGAAATCACGCTGATTGAGGAGATTTTAAATTCCTAAAATTCGACCGTTAAAAGTGCCAGGAGGAACACGATAATGGAGGTGGAAGTACGTGCGAGTCTTTCATACGGTGGATTCCGGTGGCCCCCTGCCTCAATGGTTGACCAGAGATGGGGCCAAATTTGCCTTTGGTTAAGCCAAAAAGATATAGGTTGATGTATTGGGTCCAAATCAACTCTATTTTGAATCTAACGCCGCACATCATGACTCAGACCTATCGTACTTATCAACAAATACTTTATCATAATCGTGTTATAAAAAAAATATAATGTTAATATTGTATTTTACTCAAACGCAATCGAAAATAAAGCTAAAGTGGCATTTCATTAGCCATACATGTAATAAATAATCAACAGTTTGATGAAGTGTGTGAAAGCTCTTCTTTATGCATTAGCAACGGCATGAAGGGTTGCATCTTGAGGACGGCGATTAGACGTGATGAAGAAATCAAGTGTAGGATTGGATCGCAATCAAAAGATTGGACAGTTCATTGAGATCGAAATATCCATTGATGCAACAGATGCAAAAGACAAATTATAAAGAAGCGGTTGGTCGATTAATCGAACCTGACCAGACTGTCTAATCGAACTATTTGATGTGGTGAAAACTATATGCCTAAAATTTAGGGTTAAGTTCGTTATGCTGATTTCTTTATAATTTTTTATGTATGCCAATATGTGATGTATCCCTAGACACAATAAAGCATGAGAAGAGTTTGAGAGAATTTTTTTGTCAGTGGATTTTTAAACTTAGGGGGCGTTTGATTCAATGTTATCTTGACGTTATATTATGTTATCTAGAGAAAATAATTATTTGGTTTAATAACATCTATAAATAATCTTCTATAAGATTATAAAATTATTAGTTAAAAGATGACATCTAGATTACATAATATAACATCAAGATAACAACGAACCAAATGCCCCCTTAATATATTTTTAAAGTCACATAACTTTTGATATTTTTTGTTGTTTATTATTTTTGATTTTACATCATGGCTTTTCATCTCATTGTCATTTAGCAACAACTATTTTCTAGCTTCGATAGCTTTATGAGATTTTTCATAGATTTCTTTTTCAACCGATCAGGAGTTTTCGAGTATTTATTAGACATCAGGTACATCAATCGAAGATCCAAGCGACTTCCTTATTTGACTTTAGCCAACTCTCTCTTTATAACCTTGCGTTGCTCCTGCCACAAGCACAGCTTGGATGTTAGTAGGATCTTGCGTGTTGAGAGTAAAATGATTAAAAAAAATATTCTGTAATTATTATATGCATATTTACCTCACTTATACAAGAAGACTTGCGCAAAGATGCATTTTAAGGAGCCATTTGGTTAAAATGTTATCATGATGTTATGTCATGTATTTTAAAAAAATAATTGTTCGATTTTATAACATCTTTAAATCAATTTTTAAAAAATTATAAAATTATTAATTAAAATATGACATCTACATATCATGATATCTAAATAATATAATATAACATCATCGAACCAATTAAAATGCCTTTTAGATAAAAGAATGTACTTGAATTTCAAATTTATGAATTTTTCGAACATTAGTTTTCTGCATTGAAAAACTTGTCGTCGGTTGCTGCTTCCACGTGCATCTGGAGTTTCTTGCAACATTAATGCATTGGTAGGTTCCATGACAAAGACCCATGCAAATTTGTCTCACAATTACCACAAGGAGAAGCACATTCACGATCCTACCATTGATTTTCTCGCATCCTTCTCTTTCATCAAAGCTCTAGATGTTTCAAGAGAGAACAGGATGCAGAGTTCATATTTAGCATCAAAATTATTATGACTAACCATATATCCTTGAGCTTATTTAAGCCAATATCCGCCTTCCTTGTCTCTTCAAAGCACCAGAAAAGGCTTCTGAGCTCCAACTAAAGGGGAAGATGTCAGTTGCAAGCTCTCTCACCGTCAGCCACCTCCCAATCTACTGCAAGTCTAAGGAGCTCTCCAAACTCCTTCCTTCAGAAGCAAATCTCAGCAGAAGAAAGCTCTTGAAATCCACCTCTACGACTCTTCTCGGAGATCAGTTGGCCTCAGTTTGGCCTGTAAGAGCTGAACCTGAGAGCCCCCGGGAATCCGTTTCCAGCAGAATGTCGTACTCAAGATTCTTAGATTACTTGAATGAAGGAGCAGTGAAGAAGGTGGATTTGTTCGAGAATGGAACTGTGGCCATTGCAGAGATCACCAATCCGGTTCTTAATAGGATTCAGAGGGTTCAGGTGCAGTTGCCTGGGTTGCCGCCAGAGCTACTGAGGAAAATGAAGGAAAAGGAAGTTGACTTTGCTGCGAACCCAATGGAGCCCAATGCGGGATTGATGCTCCTTGATCTGCTGGGGAATTTCGCTTTCCCTTTGATCCTCCTTGTGATATTGCTTCTGAGGAACTCATCAATAAACTCGCCAGGAGGGCCCAACTTGCCCTTTGGCTTGGGAAGGTAAGCCAGAATCTGTACAAGTTCAATTCAAAAAGCAACTAACAGAGTGACCTTAATAAATGAGCTTCATTGTTATGTTACCTGCTGGGCGTGTTTTCATGGAGTTTTCAAAGGCATGAATAAAAGATGAACTAGCTAAATGCTCTTCTTGATGAAGGGTGGTAATTGTAAGAATATAATAATATTCTTGTACTTTACCTATCAGCTTAAGCTTTTAGCTAAGTTTACCACTAGTGATTTGACAGTGTTAGAGCCAGGAGTCTCAATTTGTATTTTAGTGACCACCAATTATCTCTTACATAAGATTAAAATAAAAAGAAAGTTGCAAAATATAGAAACTTGCATGTGAGGGGGCCTGTAAGAATTAACTGGCAACCAGAGATCTAACAGTTATCAAGCTAGTATAGTATAAAAGCATAGAGTGGGATGATTGAACTCCTAACTCCATTATTCTCTTGAATTTTTCAAAGTCAATCTATATTCACCCACCATGGCTATGTAAGACCCATGCTCAACTAATGTCATCATGCTTTAGTAAGAAATTTTGGAAATGGAAGCATTCTGATTCCATCTTGATACACAATTCCTAGTAAACATAAAATAACTTTATGAGCAAATACATGCATATCACAAACTAGAATGTTTTAGATTAAACAGTTAAATGTTACTATTTGCAAACACATTGCAAAGAAATTTTAAACACCATGAAAATATGACCTCAGTAAGCTCCTGTTAATGATGTTGAAAATTTTGGTTACATATTCAACATATTGAGTAAATCATCAAGTACTTCCATTAAATTAACTGCACAGATAGCATTGAGACAAAGAAGAATCAACCAAAACACAATGATATATATAAGCTCATAGTATAATATTCTTAACATCTTTAACAGAATCACAGTAGTAGTTAGACAATGTATTATTGTCATAATTTTTCTGTATTATATATGTAATTCATAAAAATAATTAGTATTTAATATTGTCTTCTGCTTGTTGTTTGAAAGTAATCATCCCAAAAGATGGAGAAATTATGATTCCAATATTTCCTTGAATCCACTACTTTGCTCTGATATGATTTCAAAGATAACTTGTACAGAACCTACGGTAGGTTTCCGGTGCATTGACCTGTCACAGATTTTCCATATTAGATCTGAATTTTGCCTGCACTTAACAGATAAGTGGGTCAAGTTACAAAGTGGGATGCCTTGGTTTTTTTGGATGCTAGGTCTAAAGCAAAGTTTCAGATGGAGCCCAACACAGGGATAACATTTGATGATGTAGCTGGAGTTGACGAAGCAAAGCAAGATTTCAAAGAGAGAGTTGAATTTCTTAGATCTCCAGAGAAGTTTGCCGCCGTTGGAGCGAGAATACCAAAGGGTGTGCTTCTTGTAGGTCCACCAGGAACAGGCAAAACATTGCTAGCAAAAGCGATAGCTGGGGAGGCAGGGGTTCCTTTCTTTTCGCTTTCAGGGTCAGAATTCATAGAATGTTCGTAGGAGTGGGTGCTTCAAGGGTGAGGGATCTGTTCAATAAGGCAAAGGCTAATTCTCCATGCCTGGTGTTCATTGATGAGATAGATGCTGTTGGAAGGATGAGAGGAACAGGAATTGGAGGAGGAAATGATGAAAGGGAGCAAACGCTTAACCAGTTGCTCACAGAGATGGATGGTTTTAGTGGCAACAGTGGGGTAATAGTACTTGCAGCCACGAATCGGCCAGAAATTCTGGATCAGGCATTGCTTCGTCCAGGAAGGTTTGATCGACAGGTAATGAAAAACTAGAATAGAGCATCTTACATGTTACAAAATTGAAATGGTTACCAATTGATCTAAAAGCTTAAACTTATAGGTAATGGCTCTTGAATAATTTTACAGTCTAACATAAACATTTAATTTAAGCCAATACCGTTAACAACCTTAACAAATACAGTATACATACAAGTTTATAAATTATATGCATGAATAGGAAATAAAATGTCAAATCATTGATGATATCTTCCATAAATGTTTTGGTGCTCATACCGTTTGCTTCAAATTGATGAAAGAATATAATTTTAATCTCTGAATAGGTGACTGTTGGATTGCCTGACATACGAGGCAGGGAAGAGATACTAAAAGTCCATAGCAATAACAAGAAGCTTGATGAGAAAGTCTCTCTGAGTGTCATAGCTATGAAAACACCAGGATTTAGTGGTGCAGATTTGGCAAACTTAATGAATGAGGCAGCAATTCTAGCTGGAAGACGAGGTAAAACAAAAATAACACTGAAAGAGATTGATGACTCAATTGACAGGATTGTAGCAGGTTTAGAAGGAACAAAGATGACAGATGGAAAAGGCAAGATTTTGGTCGCTTATCATGAGGTTGGGCATGTCATTTGTGCGTAAGTATCTCTAAATAAATGTTCCAGACTTCCAGTGGTCTAGACAGTAAATGAATGCATGACCAACAAGAAAACAGATGTAATGAATGCATGACCAATACGTATGAGCCTAGGAATTCTGACATTTGTGTCGTTAACAGCATGGAAACTGAAAAGAATCTTGAATACAAAGCACAGTCAACTTAAGAATAGATTATGACATGCATCTAAGAAGTTAAAACACGTAGAGCACACACCTATTAAGCCCAAAAATATCAGAAATCCTATCTGCTCAAGAGCAAAGGTTATATGATGATACATGGATACTAAATATTTAGATGGAATCAGAAAGATGTTAGCATGAGATTTAATGAGAAATGGATTTGAATCTTTGATGCTTACACATTTGACTGATTTTTTCATCCAGAACGCTCACTCCTGGGCATGATCCAGTTCAGAAGGTTACACTTGTCCCCAGAGGACAAGCTCGTGGCCTTACTTGGTTCCTTCCACGTGAAGACCCTTCTCTTGTGTCAAAGCAACAGTTTTTTGCAAGGATAGTCGGAGGACTAGGCAGTCGAGCAGCAGAGGAAGTTATATTTGGTGAATCAGAGGTAACTACAGGTGCAGCTGGAGATTTGCAGCAGATAACTCAAATAGCAAAGCAGGTGCTTCTCTTGCTGAAAACAAATACATATACTCAAAATGCAAGTATTGCCCCCCTGCAAGAACTCAAATAACACTTTTTCATATGTCAACTATTATGTTTTCACAGATGGTCACCATTTTTGGGATGTCTGAGATTGGGCCATGGGCACTTACAGATCCAGCAATACAAAGCAGCGATGTGGTACTAAGAATGCTAGCAAGGAACTCGATGTCAGAGAAGCTTGCAGAAGATATTGATAAGTCAGTCAAAGCAATAATAGACCAAGCTTACGAAATTGCTAAAGCTCACATAACGAACAACCGAGCTGCTATAGACAGGCTGGTTGATGAGTTGCTAGAGAAGGAAACACTTACAGGTGATGATTTCAGAGCAATCCTTTCGGAGTACACTGATATTCCAAAAGATTGTAACAAGCCTAATGGCATACAGGAATTAATAACAGCTTGATTTCAAGCAGTAAGAACGAGCTTTTCGATGATAATCGTTGAGTGTTGTTAACCACAGATCACCTCACTGTATATATATTGTCCAAACAGAATGTACTATACTAGCACAAAGTGTTATGACATTAGTGTAGTCTACCTTCCCAAGCTACCATGGTTTCAAAACGTCCCACACATCGGCCATTTACTAATTGTTGGAAAGCTGATGAAGGAAGAATACTCCTGATTAGTTATTCATGATTCCAAACCGCAGTACTGTGATGAACCGTAGCCTACCAATAGTCATTACATGAACAGAATCCACCTTTAAAATGGTGGAACCGGTTTCGATCTCTAACAATCACCATTCTGTTATAAACATTTGAAAGCACCTTTGTGAAGTTGTGGCAGTCTACACAAATCCGAAGGTTCTTGGCAATTCTAAGTGTTCTGCCAGGGGGAGTTGCAAGTATTCCAAAAGCAAGAGCCAACTTTTCGCTATGATAATATAGTGCACTATCCTTCTCCGAATCATCCATATCATGCAGTTCTGAGTCCAAATTTGCAATATAGCCTGCAATCTTAAGCTGCTGTGCAATTTCATCGAGCATTGCATAGATCTCATTCTTTCTTGGATGGGAGTCATCTTCAGCAATAAATTCATGAATTTTTCCACCAAGTTCCACTGTAGTACAACCAAGGCTTGTATGAATTCCCCTCTCTTTCATCAACCTCCTCAAGTCTGACACTGCTTCCCAGTTACCTGCAGAGGCATAGATATTAAGCAGCAACACGTAGTCCCCAGCATGTTGTGCTTTCAACTCAATTAAATGCTTAATCACACGTTCACCAAGATCAACATATCTATGTATCCTACAAGCTCCAAGCAAGGTCCTCCATATTGCAGCATCCGGCTGAACTCTCATTTCATTAACTATAAATTGGTAAGCCTCGTCAAGTAGTCCAGCACGACCTAGCAGATCAACCATGCATCCACAATGGCAAACATTAGGAAGAAGACCATACTCAAATCTCATCAAGACAAATAATTTCCTCCCTTCATCCACTAACCCCGTATGACTACAAGCTGAGAGTACACCCGTGAATGTCTGCTCATCAGGAATCACACCTGCTCTCCGCATCTCTATGAAAGCATCTATAGCTTCCCTTCCATACCCATTCATCGCTAAGCCTGAAATCATCGCACTCCAGGTAACAACATTTCTTTCAGACATTTCGTCGAACACCTTATAAGCCTTATCGACAGATCCACATCTTGAGTACATTGCGATGAGAGAATTCCTAATCTTGAAAAGGTTTCCAAAGCCATGATCATCGGCATATTGATGTATCCGCTGACCAAATTCAAGAGCACCCAAATGAGCGCAGGCCTGTAGCAGGAGCAGGCAAGTAACGTCATCCGGCTCCGACCCATATTCCGGGCTCTGCATTGCATCGAAAAGAAGCAGAGCATCCCTCGTCCGGTTATTGCTGGTAAAACTAGAAATCAACACATTCCACGTTACTGTATCTCTCTGGGACGCCTCATCAAACAGCTTACGGACACTCTCCAGGTCCCTGCAGATCGAATAGACATCCATCAAAGAGGTGAGCAGAAGAGAATCTGATTGATGACCACCTTGCAGAATTCTTCCATGGATCTGTTGAACATGGTGCAAAGAGGGGATTTTAGCGCATGACTTGAGAACGAAGGAGGAAGAGAAGGAGTTGTCGCGAACGCCGAGGCTTCTCATGTGCCTGTAAAAGGAGAAGGCTTTCATAGGGGAGGAGACTTGGTTGTAGGCATTGAGCATGGCATTGCAGTGAAAGACGTCGAAAATGAGGTGGGTGCGGATCAGGTGGGTATGGATTTGGGCGAGATGACACACGGAAGAATTTGCCTTTATTAGAGAAACAATGTTCTTCGCCATTATTTCGCGGGGGCAAGTAGGAAGAGGAGCGACTCATGGTCAAAGGCTGAAAGCGAAGAGCTATCCATAAAAATCACTCATATTTTCTGTATTTCACCAAACGATGCCCCAAAAAAATCACTTTACTTTATTATATATTTGATGATTTTTTAAAAATATGTATTATTAATTAATTAATTAATAAATTAAATATCATTTAAAAAAATTAACAAAGGAATCATCTTCCTAACACAGTTTGGTAATTTTCGTTAAGCAGAAATCGTAAAAACTAATATTTATTTATTTTATAAAAAAAAATTTCAATATTATCATAACTCTAGAACTACAGCAATTAATATCATAAAAACTGCTCAAATAATATTTAATTTTTTTAAAAATAAAATATTGAAGTCGCCCGAGCTATGGGCAACTTCTGTTAGAAGCCGCTCGTAGGGCGACAGAAGTCACCCGAGCGCCGGGTCTGTGTTTCAGAAGTCGCCCGTTGCTCGGGTGATTTTTGTTTAGCGAAAATTACCTAACAGTGTCAGAAACATACTCCCTTTATTAAATTTTTTAATGATATTTAATTAATTAATCATATTTATTTTTAAAAAATCATCTATATATTTACGTTTCTTCTGATTAGAGAGTTTTTAAATAAGAGAAAAACATACATAAACTTATAATTTTGATGAAAAATAAAATATTTTAATATTAAAATGTATGTAAAGTATAATATAAAATTAGTTTTAATGTAAAAAATGTGATAAATATGAAATAAAATTAACTTTACTAAAATTTATAAAAAATATAAAATAAAATTATAAAAATATGTAACAAATTTAAAATATTAACTAAAATTTTTTAAGCCATGAAACCAAATAAGTCTTTAATAACCAAAAGTGTTTATATTTATATGCTCATATGGCAAAAGGAAAGGTTGAAATGATGGCTATTGGCTTCCTAAGAATCTTGAAGTGCATCTAACACTCATTTGATATAATTTTCTAACTTTTTATTAATATTGAATCAAAAGAAGTATCGATATATTATTCTCTTGACAGGTGTTCTGCATTCACCATTATGAATTTTCTTCAACACGTATGACTTCTTCAACAATTCACGGTGCCCAATCAACTCTAAAAAGTACATTTGGCAAGACTTATCGCTATCTCCATATCCGAAGAGCCTTGAATGCTCCTCATGAATACGGCTGTTAATGATTTGATCCCGAACCGATTCTACCTCTGCTCAAGATTGAATTAAAAGTTTTTTATTCGATCCAGAAAATAAACGAGAAAATTTCGATTCGAGCTGGATCTAGCTCATTTGTTAGCGAATCAAACTCGATGCGAGCTAAAATATATTTGTTTATTCAATCAGCTTAAATTGTTGTTATTCACTCTGATTTATTTTTAAAAAATAAAAATAAAAAAAAATAATTTACAATAAATGTGATTTAAAATGTAATTATTTTTTATTAATTTGAACTATTTAGATATTTTAAAAGATTATGTCCTTTTATCATCATCATTCTTTAAAAATCTAACAAAAATTTAAAATATAATTTATCTCATTTTTTTACTTTTTTTTACTTTAAAAATTTAAAATAATAAAATATAAACTTAATATTTTAAAATTATATTAAAAAAATAAAAAAAAACAATTAAAAACAATTTTAGAGACCTAAATTGAGACTTTTAAAAGTTGGAGTCAATTTGCAACTCCTTTCAGACCTCAAGCACCTCGATGCAATTTACCTTAATAAATTTGTTGAGAATTTCAAAAAGTATTTTAATTACTAGATAAAAGTTGCAACCAGCTATACGATAGCACAGTCGAGGAACTATGACCATGTGCTATGCAGTAAATTATTTTGCTCATCTCATTTTTCACGTATGAAAACTATCTTTTGTAGTTAAAAATGTCAAAGATGATGTTAATTTTTTAGCGCATTCTATAATGATAGAGGCGTTCTTCTTCTCTCCAATCTTTGTGACATTTTTGATAAGAATATAGCTTAGTTAATTCTTTGTATTTACTTTAATTTAGTGCTATGGGCACCTTCCCCTAAAAATGGAAAAACAATAGGCCAAGATCTCAAAATATAATGTCATATGTTGAATAATATAGTAAGTTGGCAGTTTAGTTTTATTTTGATGTGATGCAAGTTTTATAGGAGAAAAATTTGGTTCGTTCTCGATATATCAAAAAGAAAGTAGATCAGATTATCAATAAAATTATATCTACTTATTATAATATATTAATGAATAAAAGATCAATCAAATGAATAATTTACATAAATAAAATTAATTGACATAAATAAAATTATTAGTTGTTTATGATGATGAAATATATTATTAACATCTGCAAATTTTTAAACATATTTACTTATGAAGGTGATTTACATTTTAGGTAAATATTATTTTGGTCCCGAAATTATGAGTAGTATTATATAGATTCATAATTTTAAAATGTTTTAATGAAATTCTAAGGTTAATATAAATATATCATTTAAGTTTGTTTTAATAATTACAATATTTTTTTATATTTGAAGAAAATTTATTTTTTAAATTAAAATTTTAAATATAAAATTACAAAAGTATTTCCTCACTTCTTTCATACCCTATAAGCACTGTGATATTGGCCATAGTTGTACCGCCACTCAAAACGAGCGACAGGCCACACAGGAACGGCCCCGCATGTGAGTGGGATGCCGCGCATGATCACTTGCATGCTAATCAACGGACTTATATAATTTCTCAAGTGCGCAATAACTCTTAAATGTCCAGGAGCGATAAGAGTGTGATGAGTGATGAGGGGAGAGGGAAATAGAGAAAATTATATATATAATAATAATTATAAATTTTTTAAGTTTTTAATAGAATAATTATAATTGATTTTTTTAATAGAAGGATCATATTGAAGTATTATTATCAATCTCTTGGATCACATTAAATTTTTTTTGAAATTATGAATTTATATGATATTATTGTTCAATTTTAAGGACTTAGATCATATATAATATTTACTCTAGATGTGATGATAGTTACGTTGGAAAAGACCGTACAGAACGTTTTTCCGATTCTCGTGCATCACATATGAGTATTCCTATTTATTTTAATGCGAAATTACGATTATTTCTGACCGTTGGATAAACGAGCCTGTGATCGAAAGGCGGCAGAGAGGTAAAACTGCAGTATTTTTTATGAGTTTTACAACATATTTTTAATAATTTCATAAATTAATCTATCATAATTTAAAATTTTAATACATTAAATTATAAAGTAAATTAATTATTAATTTATTAAATAATTTACAATATATTTAATTTAATAGAATGAAATAAAATTAAAATAAAATTATTATTTTAAAAAGAG
>JAEMOT010000335.1:531947-582560 GCA_019297695.1 Apostasia ramifera
GAATAGCTAAAGAATAGTAATTCTTTAGTTAAAAAAAAGAAATAACTATTTTATAAAATATAAAATTAATAAAAATTTATATAGAATAGCTATTCCATCAAAATAATATGAGAATAACTATCTCATAAGAAATAAGAATAAAATAAAATAATTATTTTATCCAAGAGTATATATATATACGCATTATTATTTGTATATTTCGTGTACATATATACTTATATAAATTATATTTATTTAATTATTTATCCAAAATTAAATTTAATAATAATAAATAACATAAAATTTTATTAAATTATATTTATGAATATTTTAATATATTTTTTTTTCAATTTACTTCTTATTCTATATTATATTTTATTAAAATAAACAAATAAATTGTCATTAATTTCATTTTCATTGGAATGATAATTCTATTCCAATTTTATTCTATTTCATTAAAATAAATATATTATTAATTCTAATCTTATCTGGCCACCAATCTAATAACAAAACATATTCAAACTTAGAGACAATAGGGATACTAATCAAGTATTTGTCCTACTATATATAATAAAAATGATTGTGAAGAACTTGCATGGATTAATGAACCAGAGAACAATACTTGTGTAAAAGGATTATGAACCTCAAAAACCAAAATGTAATTTGCCCATTAAGTTTATAAAAAATGCGTTTTGCGAGGGTTATTATGGCTCAAGCCACAGGTCTAATCTAGCAGTATATATATCACCATCATCAAATGATTTTGATGTGAAAACATTTCTATATATTTTAATTTTTATTATTATTTCTGCATTTACCGATAAGGGATTAGCTTATTTTTATTGGGATTAAAGGGGCTATTTATTTTTGCAATTTTCAAAAAAAGGGGAAAAAATTGACCTTTTTTGCAAATTTAAAAAATGGTGGTTTATTTTTTTATTAAAAGGGACTATTTATTACTACCTGTGAAATTAATTATTATAAGTTAAATGAAAAATATTGATTCGATTAACGAGTTAACAGTTCATTAGAACGTTTAATTTTCCGATATATTTGGCTGTATTGTAGTTGTTTTAGCAATTTCAGAAATTTTGATGCTTAATTTAATTTTATGAAATCAGCAAAATAGCATAAAAATTATTTTTTTTTAGTTCATATGAAGTTATTTATTTTGAGTATTTTGATGTCTACTTTTCTATTTTAAATTTTAGAAGATACAAAATGAGTGAGATTGTAAAAGGATAACTATATATAGATGAATTTAAAATAATATATAATACTAGATTAAATTTTAAAACTTGCAAAACCTGTTTGGAGAGAGTGCTATATTGGTTGTCTTGAAAATTTTGAGATTATGAGTTATGAGAAAAAATGTGAATTAATATAGTGAATTTTTTATATTAAAAATTATATAAGATGTATATCATAAAATTAATTTATTACTATTATTTTTAATGAAGTAATCTTATGTTTGAGATCGATGATCATATCACTATAAGGGCCTTGTTAATTAAAGATATTGAATGTTATTCATGCAATCATATGTATTTAATCCAAAGCACTTTGAGATCGATGGTGGAGAAGAAGAAGATCGAATATATACTTAATGAACAAGTGCTAGCATGCATATATGTAAATGATAATTTCAAGGTACGTACGATATCAAAAATTAACAACATAGCAATTGACATCTCACTAAACAGCTTTCCTACCACTTAAAACCTAGTTTACAATTTTAAATCTTATACAATTATTTCATCAAAAAAAAAAAAAAAACCACCATCATGATTATACTATAGGGAATACACAGCTTATTATAATTTGTTTCAGGCCAATTACATAATTGAAAAATATATAATAAAAAATTCATATTCATCAAATTGGGCCCTATTTTTCATTTAAATAAAAAGCTTAGTACAAATTAGGTACAAATGCCCCATATATCCATAGTACAAGGTTCAACTTGGCAGCTGGAGATACCCCAACCGTAGTTGATATTCTAAAAATAAAAATAATATATAGACACAATAAAGATAATTATCATGGCGATATCCTATGCACGTATTTAGGCCTACGTTCTTTAAAGAAATTCAAAAACATATAAAAGATCATATTCATTAACCATCATACATATATAATTATAATATACATCTATGTGTATGTATATATGTATATCAAACAAATTTAAACAGTATTCAATTTAATTAAACAGTATTATATAAAACCAACACCTCAATCAACTTTTATAAGAATATTCAAATAAAAAATCACATACATATGTGTGTGTATGTATTTATGTATGTATGTATGTATATATATATATAGATAGATACATGCATGGTATTGCCACAGAAACATATATTGGCTTAATGGAACATTAATTAACATATATAAAGTTAAAGAATAACAGTAACAATAAAAACAAATTACAACTTTATGCATGGAAACATCATGTTTATGATAATTATTAGAAATTTTTTTATCATATCCATAGATTTTGACCAATGTTACACACATACATATATATATGTACATGCACACACACATATATATATATATATAAATAAGACAAACACATATATATGTTCTCATGTGGTAACAGTACTATGGAATATTTTTTTCTTAAAAGCACTAAATATTAACTAATTAAAGATAATAAGTGACAGATATATATTGTAATTCTAATATTTAATATTTTTTAAAAATTAAGAAATAAAAGATTATAAATGATAAATAATAAATAAGAAAATAATTTATAAATATATATTTAAATTAAGAAAGTTTTGAAAATAAATATATGTTTTAATTTAAATATAAAAAAAGTCGATCTACATAGACATAATTATATATTTTATTGCAAAAAATGTTATTTCATTATCTTTGATTAATTATAAGCTCCTCCTCATAAAATGAAAAAAATCAAAAAACTTAAATTCAACCTAAATACAAGATACTATTGAAAATTTAAAATAAGATGAATATTAAAATTGTTGAGGGCATTATTATAAATTGAGAAAGTCTAAATTTTTTGAGCACTTTTTAATAATTTAAAATTAAATTTTATTTAGTAAAAATATTATAATTTTTTTTAACAATTATAAGTGTATTACTGTTAAGATAATATTCTTTAGATTAATGAATAAATACACATAATATATATAAGTTATATCAAAACATTACATCTAATATATGTTATCTATAAAATAAATATTAACGTAAAAAGTAAGATTTCAGCACTTGTATCACTTTAATTATATATATAATTCTAAAAATAATAAGGTTGATTAACAATTAAAAAAACAATTAAGATTAATTTAACTTAAAATTCAAATCGAAATTAAATAAGTCTCTTGATTGACCCAAATAAAACTTAACTCACTTTTTATAGATAATTATGCAATGGATATAATTTGCTTATTAGATTCATGTTTTAGAAATATCATAGGCCATGTTTGGCGTGAGGATCAAAATAGTATTAATTTAAAAATAATAATAATAAATAAATTTATATTATATTCTATATAAATTTTAATATCTAGTATTTTGGTCTAAAATATAAAATAAAATTGATAATTTTATTGAAAATAATTGATTATAAAAAATTAAATAATAATTTTTATTAAAATTTATGTAAAATATAATAAAAAATTATTTATTTATTTATTATTAATAATTATTTTTTAAGTTACTACCATTTTAGTCTTTATTTTGGTAGTCGTGCCAAAAACAGGTCCTTAGTTTTAATGATTAGAACTGTTTTTAATATGATAAATAGATAAGCTAATTGTAATTTTAATGAAATATTTGTTTTTATTTATTTTTTATGAAAGAAAATTATTAATTGATATTAAAGCCTCGTTTGTTTGGCAGTTGAAAATTAACCTGGTTTAATTTTAATCAGACATATCACATCAAATATAAAATTTAATATTAAAAATTAATTTTATTTCACAGCCTACATGTACATATTACTAAAATAATAACTAACTTATATCACATCACTCACATATCTGAATATAATAACTAATTTTATATCACATCTCCCACATATATATCCCAAAATAATAACTAATTTTATTTCACATCATTCACAACTTTCAATTAAAAAATACTTCTATCTAAGTTTAATTTTAACCTTATTAAATTTTACCTTATAAACAAACATGCCAAGTAATATATATTAAAAATGATTTGAATAAATTATATTTTTGAAAAATATAAATAAAAAAGGATAAATATATATGATAAATTATTGTAGCCATGTACTTTCAGGTAAAGAGGTCGACATAGCGTTAAGCCTCATTTACTTTTGATGAAACAAATACAATGCAAAATATAAATTATTATATTATATATAGTTTAGAGAGAGCAAGTGTTGAATAGCTGGGATTAAGGAGACAAATTGGGGTAAAATGAAAAGATCAAAATTTCAGCACCTGTATCACTTTTAATTATATATATATATATATATATATATATATATAATTCCAAAATAAACAAAAAAGTAGCTAGTTATTACCTAATTAGTAGTTATTCTATAAATCAAATTAACAATATGGTAATGAAGAAAAGACTCAGATTAGCATGCATGGTTGCTATAATAATAATAGTGTACATATGTATAACAATTGGTCTGGACAGAAAATCAACAAGGCTAAATCGTCTATTTATTTCAGCAAGAAGATGAAGAGTAGCAGGAAACGCATGATTGCTAACAAGTAGGGGTTTCGCACCCAAGCTGAGGGCAAGTACTTGGGCATTCCACTCATAAGCAGAAGGCCAGGGAAAGCCGACTTTCAGCATATTATTGATTCTGTGAGGGGCAGAATTTCTTCGTGGGGCACCAGATACTTATCTTTAGCTGACAGAGTCACTCTTATAAACAGCGTGCTCACCTCTGTTCCAATCTTCTCCCTCTCTCACACGTTTGTGCCTGGCAATGTTATGGCAGAGATTGAAAAATTAATCCGACGCTTCTTATGGAGTGGCAACCTTACTTCGAATGCTGCTCACCTTGTGGCATGGGAGCAAGTGACAAAACCGAAGTCTGCTGGGGGCTTGGGCATCCACCGTCTGGAGGAGTGGCGCTCCATTCTCGTGGCCAAATATGCCTTCAACTTTTTGAGTAATGCGGACACTCTATGGGTTAAATGCTTCCAGGCCAAGTATGGAAACAGAGAGACTATCTTCTCCACCAAGAGGGGCGATTCGTGGGCTTGGAAACTTTTGTCAGGGAGGAACAACAGCTTTACATAACTCCTTGTGAAAAATTGGCAGTGGTGACAGCACCAAAGTTATGGAGGACGCATGGGCTGACCCCAACCCTTTCATGAGGTGGCCTACCTTTATCAACACTACTGAATTGCCCCCCTTGACCGTTCATCAGCTCCTCAATGCGAACGGTGAATGGAACCAGGCGGAACTCCACAAATTCTTTGGCTCGGAGTTAGCGTTGAGAATTGGCAGGCTACCGAGGCTCGACAAAGAGGAGAGGGACAGCCTAGTTTGGCTTAAATCTGATTCTACCAAATCCCCCACCGCAGCACTATATAGAGATCTCTTTCGTGGTAGAGAACTCCCACATAGCTGGGTCTGGAAGTTGCGTGCACAGCCCCGCTACGTCACTTTCCTCTGGAGAATTTGTTGTGATGCTATCCCCACTTTCACTTGGCTCAAGCGAAGGCACCTGCGAGAATCTGATAGATGCCCGTGGGGCTGCTCTGCTGAGGAGGATCTACGACACTTTGTTTGTGAATGTAGCTTCACTTGTGCCATCTTTGATGCCTTACAACGGCAACAGGCTGATACAACAACAGGAGTTGACACTGTGCTGCCAGAAGAGGCCACTTGTGAGCTGCAGGCTAGCCCCTCGTCCCCCCAACAACCCTGCTTTGTCAGTAGGAAGTGCAAGAAAAGAAAGGCTCCCACTACAGCTCTGCCGACTGTGAAAGCGAAGAAAGTTCAGCTTGCTCTCCCCGATCCCGATGCAGGTTTCTGCACCGTGCACATGACAATTCCCCCTGCCTTGCAAGACTCGGGCCAGAATCAGCCTAAGAGAAAGCGTGCTGATGTTCCCACCACTCCGAACCCTCTCTCTTGGCATGATGAAGGAGAAAAATCGCATCGCAAAACACCCAGACTTGCTTATGGCAGCAGGGATCCTTTTTACGCTAACCTTTTCTCTGCAGGTTGCTGCGACGATGACGATTCAAGTACAAGCTCGGGGCTGCGGAAATGACACCCAGCAGCCGACTCTTGCGGAGCGCAGCCCCGGGCTGCGACAACAGCAGCCAAACCTGCTGCTGCCGTAGCAGCAACAGTAGTAAATCCAGCTGCTGCAGCACTTGAAGCTAATCATGCTGCTGCAGCTGCAGCAGCTGCAGCAGCAGCTCCACCTGCTGCTGCCAGATCAGCAACAGCCAGCGATTCTGCTGTTGCTGCACCAGTACTTTCAGCTGCTGTAGCAGCAGTAGAATGTAGCTCTGCTGAGGGACTAGCAGCAGAGTACAACTCTGCTGTTGGACCGGTAGCAGATTGCAACCCCTCCGTTGCTCCGGCTGACGGACATCAGCCACCACATGCTCGCAATGCTCAACTGCTAAACCTTTTCCTTAGCAACCTGCAGTTACGAGTCCAGAAAAATCCAGGTGACCCTCAGGCAATCAGAGAGGTGGCTGCTCTGTACCACTCACGGAGAGCCCGCAACGCCCGCGTCCACAACAAACCCTTTCCGTTGCCTCGAGTAATCACTGCACTTGTTCATGTTAGTGAAGCCCAAGAACAACCTTCATCCAACGTGGGGAACTGGGATCCCAACAGCCTTGTAGGCTGTTGTAACCCCTCTGCATCCCACTGGGATCCCCCACCCCCGCGATGGATTAAGGTGAACTTTGACGGCTCCGTTAAACAGAACGGTGCGGCAGGCGCGGAGGGGGGTTGTGCGGGATCACTGTGGCAACCTCCTACTAGCGACTGGCTACAAGCTCTACACTCATGCCACTCCTGCAGCAGAAGCGACGGGAGCCCTTATTGCGATGACAGCCGCCCAGGAGTGGGCGGATACGGCGGACGGGATTTGGATAGAGGGCGACTCTGCCATCACTATTGCGGACCTTCACCGGACAGCCAGAGGACACCCTCCCGACAAGACCATGGCCCAGATCGCCAATTTTTTTTGCGCTTTTAAGGCGTACAAGATATCTCATGTATACAGAGCCGCTAATAGAGCGGCAGATTTTGTAGCTTCCTTTTCTTGTTTAGATGATTTAGAGTGGCGTAGGGGCATGTCCCTCCCACTCGATTTTTGTTCGATTCTTAATGAGGATCTAACTTTTTGTACTTGATGTATCTTTTTTTACTGTTATAGTATTATAGGCTACGGCCGAATTTCAAAAAAAATAATAGTGTACATATCATCACCTGTAACAGAACTTTTTATGAAAATAGTTACATAATAAACTATGTCAATTTGGCAAAAAAAGGCTTTAAGCTCCTGGAAATTAATACAAAAAATTGAGGAGCAATCACAAAAAAAAATGAAAGATCAGGACGAGTGTGCATTTGTTTGAGATGACCACATATATATCAATCGATCATCATTAATGTCATCAATCTTTATGTTCAAAATGATCCAATAATAGTTGCTAGCTCCTATGAATTCTCAATAATCATTAGCTTTCTCTTCTTGTACTTGGCTTTAAAACAAGCTTGCCTTAACCTCTTAATATTATTTTCAAGCTCAATATCTGGATGAGCTTCCATTGATTTTCGTTCTTCTTGCAAAATCTCTAAAACGGCCTTTGACTGTTCCTCATCTGATCTATCGTCGCTTACCAATTCCTGCATGCACATAAAAAATGAATAACAATAAACTTTGATGATAATTTGCCTGCAATTAACTTACTGATAATGCTTCTTCATTGAGAAGATAAAGTGAGATATATCAATCAATATGTAATAAAATCAATGGAATATATATATATATAGATACCTTGATATTTCTAATAAGGGTATCCAAGGATTTTATCTTGCGGTGAGGCCAGCGGGGTATATTGAGCTCCCTGCATCTTTTCTTCAGCAGCGTGAGTCCGACCTTCAGCTCTCTAGCAGCCTGCGTTATCGGCAACCTGAAATACTTAGCTAGTTCCTCAAATGTGATCTCCTCCTTCATAACCTTTTCCCTTCTATCTCTGGCCTTTACCGTTTCTTTTGGTTCTTCAAGCTCCTCGCCCAAAAAGCCAAGAAGCTCGGTTTCAAAAAGCCCCTCAACTTCAAAAAAATCACAACCTACAATTGCTAAAGAATCAATCAACCTGCATTGAGAGAAATGACTTCAAATTTAAGCCTTGCACTAATATTTCCCAGTTCAGTACCTTCGAAGGAAGAAGGGAAGTGATTAAGGTATGGAATGACCTCAAAATCTGCTAATTCAACGTCCCATTCGCAAAGAGGAAACTTGCTTCAAGCATTAGAAGGAAGCTCTGTCAGTAAAACCTCATCTTCTTCATAAAAAACCACTTATAAGGTGTTAAAACTTTACCTTATCTCTGAATAATCTGTCTCTTTGTTCTCCATTAACGAATTGCAGGTGTCAGCTGCAGGAAGAGTGGAAGAACACAGCAGGGCAAAAGAGAGTGAGAAAGGGGATTGGGGCGACGCAGATGCCTTCGCGCTCCTGATCTATATTGGTGAGAGAGAGAGAGAGAGAGAGAGAGAGAGAGAGAGAGAGAGAGAGAGAGAACGGAAGTAATAATTAAGGAGGACGTGCAGATTGATGGATTTGCATGGGAAAAAACAGATCATGCAAATAATGATTTATTAGGGCGATTATTAAAGGCTGCTAATTACTCTCAGCCGACTTAAGAAAACTATTTAAGTTTTAGATAATGAGAGAATAAAAATTTATTAAATTAATTATTTTATTTATGAAGGAAAACCATTGGTACGTAGATCCATACTTTTAATCCTTGGATATTATATATATATGCAATATATCCCTTAAATCCGTATATAAAGTTTTAGGTTGTTGCAAGATTGAAGACAACAGTGATTAAATAAATGAACTATGGATTAAATTAATTATTTTTAAACAAATTTATTTATGATGATTTCATATATTTTATATTTATTATGTTTGGGATATGAATATGATTATGTTGGCAAAAGGTCCAGAAGTTTTATCGGCTCTTGTGCATTTGATACCTTTGCTATGAATAATTTATTTATTTTTTAATTAAATTATGATTATTTGTGGCCGTTGGATGAGTGATCCTGTGACTGAAAGGGTGTGAAACTGAAACTGCTCCATTGAATGCAGAGATTGGTGGGGAGGTGGTCGTTTTCAGAGTGAAGGCAGGATGGACCGATGGTGTGGCCGCCAAATTGATAATAAATTAATTAATGGAAAACTTGGACTGGATCCCCAACATTTATACCGCATTCCTTTAAGGTCCACAGATCATTTTTAATCTAATCCTAATATCCTTAACAATTTCATACGAGTCATTCCATTCATCAAAAATATATCTTACCTTTTACATTTTGACTCTATAATTTTTATATTGCATATACAGAAATAAATATAATTCTATTTTTTTATCTTTGATTGTATTTTTTTGTTTCCTTATTTTTGTTTTATTTATTTTTCTACATGATGTGGTAACAAATATGCATAAATCATTTCTCGAATTGTACGTCCAGATAGTCCAAAATTCCGATAGTTTCCTTTAGGTCTATCGATTAAAAAAGAACATCGATGAAGACAAATAGTTGCACTATTAATTATGACAAGTGCGCAACCACATCCTTTTGCTTTTCCTCTCTCACCCGCTTTCAGTTTAGAAATTTTTTTGATGATTATGTTGTCTTTGAGTGATCGATAATTACTTAAATAGCTATATATTTATCAAAATAATTTCAACAAATTAGTTGTGAAACTAGACTGGACTACTCACTATCCATAAGAAATTGGATCTAACTATAATGAACTAATTTTTTTATAATATCAATATTAAATAATTATAATGAATTAATAGAATAAATAATTTTATCACCTTAAATATTTATTACTATTTATTTACATACTATAATCTATTTAAATTTGTAGAAAAATAGTAATTCACCAACTTAATCTGTCTATTAATTAATCAGTATGAACATAAATCTAGTGGGATATTTTTTCAATGTTTTAAGTTATACTACAATTCATGAAATAAATATTTCAAACTCTGTGATGTATTTAAAATAAATAAAAATTAGTGTGCAGCACCTGAATGAATTGATCACCAATCCTTGGAGACCAAAATGTAATTTACTAATAAGGTTAATTTAAAAATGCGTTTTGAAGAATTTTTTTTGCAGAAATTTAAGAAGAAAAAAAAGCGTTTTCGAGGAGGGGGATTACAGCTTGCCACGTCATCGACTTTTTTGAGTATCTGGACTCAAAAGTCTAATCGATCTAAATAAAAAAAAAAAAAAAAAAAGTCTAATCGATCTGTGTGTGTTTTCTACATCACGAAATAATTTTGATTTTGATCGCTGGCAAGTTATGATGGCAGCCCGCTATTTTATTACATTTCTACATATACCCCTAAAATTGGGCGGGAAACTATTTTTTATGGGAATATTTAGCCGTATTTTTTTTAATGGAGGATTTAGGCGCTATTTATTTATTTATTTTTTGATTGCCCTATTTATTACAGTAGAGCTGAAAATTAGCCGAGTTCTGTTTAAATTCATTTTTATTTATTAAAATTGAGCACAAATTTATTTTTAACTTGATTCTCAAACATCAAAATTTGTTTAAGGTTGATTTAAATAATTCGTGAACGAGCTCATTAATGTATTCACGAATAAGCTCATGGCTCATTTATATTTAATTTGAGTTTACTGATATAAAAATTATAAATAAGTAATCAGACAAAGAAATGAATATGATTATGAACATGATACTCATCATTGTAGTTCGTGATTTTTTTATTAATAAATAATATATACTAACATTTCTAAAAGGGTGTTTATATTGAGCTTTATAATGAAGCATGTTATTGAATAATATCATATGAACTGTTCATGTTTATTAATGAGTTAAATGCTAGTATGTTCAAACTCGTTCGTTTACGAATCGACATTTCAAAATTATGTTCAAACTCGTTTAAAATTTGTTGTTCTTGATGAACTGAATATAAATGAGCTTTCATCAAACCGAGCATCGAGCCCCATTATAGCTAATTATTTACCCATGCATGAAATTATTATAAATTTAACAGGAAAACATAGTACAGTTGATTAGTAACCTAAACTAAAAAAGTGGATATGATTAGAGTTTAAGAAGATCAGAGAATGAGCTTGTGAATAAATTTATTTTATAATATCAGCTTATACATGTGATATCCCAAGAGAGAGAGAATTACTAATATAAATTGCGGCTTCTGACAGAATTTTAGGCAGAATAATGAGTAGTGAGAGGGGGATAAGAATAAATCGTCGCATATTAGAAAATGAGGGAGATCTTGAGCTGTATAAATAGATAACATGGTCTCAAATAAGATGCACTTTTTGAGTCAAAATCGTGGAGCAAAATCGTGAAGCTAATGATGGAAAAATCTGTAATTGGGTTGGAATAGCACTTAGAAATTGCTCAAATCACGCAGGTTTTCTAAAACTAAAGCGAAGAATGTAAATAATATCTTTACATTGTAATCATGGGATGTGACAATTTAAGTTTCAATCTCGGAGATATTTGATAAATTCTAATTGTTCTTCATTAGCTCAGGAAAGTTTAGCTATACTTAATATAAATTTATAGCATGGTATTTATAAAATTAATTAATTTGAAGTTTATGGTAGTACAGTATTATCGAACCATTATCCAGTGCATTTACTATTTTAATCAAAATTATTCATACATTTCACACTCAAGTTTTTAGTAAAAAAAATTAGGGATTTTTACATGCAGGACATAAAATTTACACGAAATTACGCATTTCACCATTAATTCATAAATATTACCACTATCACACCATATNCCATTAAATAATATGGTGTGAAATATGTGAAATGCGTAAATTTAAATGAATATGGTGTGATAGTGGTAATATTTATGAATTGATGGTGAAATACGTAATTTCATGTAAATTTCATATCCTGTATGTAAAAACTCCAAAATTATTTTATGTAAATTGAAATAAAGTAATAGTTAAAGCTTTAAAAAAGGTAATATTTAAAATGAATGAAATATGCTATGAATAAAAATTATTTTTCAGAATAGTTTGGGCATGCATTAAAAAAAATGCTAGTAGCAATAGAAATACATATTTATTGAATCAGTTCACTTCTAATCTCAAATTAACATCTTTTTCTCATAACCATAAGGTCTCATTTTTGCACATTAATGAAAATTAAAATTATTATACACATTAATAAAGATTTACCTATGTATTTATACGTTAAATACACAAAAAAATTTACATGCATATACTTAAATTATAATTTTAAAATATCATTTGTATGTTATTCAATTATTCTCAATTACATTTATTTATAGCTCTTACATGAAATAAAATTCATAAAATTTAAAACAATACTGAAAAACTAAGATTATGATTATATGAAATAAGTATTATGAGTGTTAACTTTAGTTTTATTTTGACATTAAATTTCATCAACTAGAAAAGATGGTTAAAAAAATAAAGCAAAAGAGAAAATAAGAAGAAATAAAATTATAGCACTCATATTTGATCCTATAATGCTATCTTAGTTGATACCAAATGTTAGTGCACAACACAACCTTAAGGGCCTAAGTATAATTTAAAATTACTAAATAAATGAGATAGTTTTATAATATACTTTTGACCTAGGAATCATTGTGAAATTTACTCGTAAATTTATCAATTATCTTTTTAATAGATGAAAAATATTATATATATATATATTTTAAAATATAAGTTTTAT
Organism: Apostasia ramifera; assembly: GCA_019297695.1. Lineage (NCBI taxonomy): Eukaryota > Viridiplantae > Streptophyta > Magnoliopsida > Asparagales > Orchidaceae > Apostasia > Apostasia ramifera. The sequence goes on from JAEMOT010000335.1 coordinate 544,878, forward strand.
GCAATATTATATTATATATAAGAGTATAAATTTTTTTTTTGATAATAAGTGTAAAAAAATTTAAATGCCTTATATGTAGGCATATTGGCCAGTAAATTTAACATTATATTCAAATAAAATAAACTCGGTAAACTACAAATAGCGCAACAATGTGTAAGTATGATCTCATAGAATAGCGATAAAATATATATATGTATATATATATTTTTATCTATGTATGATTAAATTGCAAAATTGCATGATCTGACAGATATTTATGTTGATTTTTATTAAAAATATATAATCACTATTTCTTATTTCATATTGGCATAATTTGATAGCAATAACTTCTCGTAGCTTGGAAAAGTCAGAAAGTTAATTCAGCAAGCTTTTGAACCTAAGAATTAAGATAAGATGAGATGAAGGAACTTTGTTGAAATAGATCCATTGACTTAATTTATCCACGTTAAATTTTCATTTAGTTCGATTTTTTTTAAATTTAATATCAAAAAATTTTATTTTTAATATTAAAAAGTGCATAAAATATGAAATAAAATTGATTCTATAATTTTTATTTGTGTTAGATGTGTAATAAAGTTATTTTTTAAAGTTGAAATTTGTATTGAGCTAAAAAAAAGACTCGAAACAAACGAGGCCTAAGATTAGACTGATCTTTCAGATATTGTAAATTGGTACACCTTTTTACTATTTTTCATCTGCTCGGCTCTCGCTTTCGTTACTCTTTTCTCAACTTCTATTTCTTGATACTTAAAAACTTAAAAAAGAAATCACCGACTTCCCCCTTTAGTTGTTTATGACTTTCCTCTTGTGCTTTCTTTTTTTATATTTGATTTTATTTTGATTTCGTTTTAAGAATTTAGTCTAGTGTTATTTGAGTCTAAAATTATTTTTCTTAAGCCCTGTTTGGTTGGAGGCCCATGGCCAAAATGGCCTCTAACTATTCTATTTAAAAAAAATAATAATAAAAAATTAAATATAATATATTAAAAATTAAATATAATATAAAGTAAATTTTTTTATTGAAATTTATGTATTGAGAATGAAAAATAAAAAATTCTTTAATAAAATAGTTGGAGACTATTTTGGCAATGATCATGATCAAAAATGGCCTCCAACAAAACAGGGACTGAAAGACTAATTTAGCTTGCTTTTTTTTCTGACGAATTCTTCTCAGCATTAGAGAACAACGACTATCATATAATATTATTGTTACACGCTATTTGTCAACTGGCTGAAAAAATAATTTATTTTAGTCATAACTAAAATCTTAAATTTATTTAAAAAAAAACTTTAAAAATTATTTTATATCTCATCCTATACAAATTCTAATATTAATCAATCACTTTATTTCACGTTTAACACAATTTTAAATATAAATAACTTACTTTATTTTATATTATACATATTTTTTTTTTAAAAAATTACAATTTTTTTTTTATTTATCTTTTTTTCTTCAATCAAACAAAGCCCAACGCACAATGAATTTTTCATAAAGCAAGAGTATTAAGTTTCATATGGGCTAAGCTTGTTCCTTCTTCAATGAACCGCGCTTGAACATGGTAGTAAAAATCTCTGAGTCCATTATAATGAAGCAAAACTCTACCCCCTTTCTACCGCCTCCCGCTGATCAATCACCCATGGATGATAGAGTTCCATGGCTGGAGTCGCTAGACTTCCTAACGCTAGAATCGCCCACCATTATTCAAATCCCTACTTCACCCCGAAGCACCACTGCCTCTCTCTGTTAACCTCCATCTCCGCCATGTCTCAGCTCCTCCAGATCCACGCCCACCTCCTGACTTCCGGCCTTCTCTTCACCGACAAGTTTCTCGTCAGCGAGATCCTTCGCTTCTCCGCCCTGCACCCTTCCGGCGACCTCCTTCATGCCCGAACCCTCCTGTTTCAGTCCCCAAGCCCGATGTCGTCATCGTGGAACCATGTCATCCGGGGACTATGCTTGACTCCCTCGCCGGCAGAGGCTGTAGAAGTCTTCCTTCAGATGCGCCGGCGAGAAGCAACTCCTAATGAATTAACTTATCCGTTTGTGATCAAGTCTTGTGCTGATTTACCCGATCTTTGGCTGGGCCGGCAAGTTCATGCCGATGCGCTCAAGAATGCTGTGGGTTCCATTGTTTATGTTGAAAACACTCTGATGCATCTCTACGGGTCATGCGGTGTGATCGATGATTCTCGGAAAGTGTTTGATAAAATGCCTAACAGAACTGTGGTTTCATGGAACACGATTTTATCAGTTTATGTTGATAATCTGATGGTGGAAGAAGCTTGGAAAGCCTATGGCAAGATGATGAATAGCGGGTTTGAATCGGACCAGACTACCTACTTAGTTTTGCTTTGTGCTTCAGCTTTGATGGGGAGCTTACGGCTTGGGAGGTGGGTTCACAGCCAGATCATCTACAAAGGGTTTTCAGTCAGCTTGAAATTGGGCACAGCCCTGGTGAACATGTATGCGAAATGTGGCGCTGTCAATGTTGCCTCCAATGTGTTCGACAGAATGCCTGAAAGAAACGTGTGGTCTTGGAGTGCAATAATCCTTGGGCTCGCACAGCATGGATCAGCTGGAGAAGCACTTGATCAGTTCAGGAAGATGAGACGATCTTCTTTGATCGAGCCGAACGATGTGACATTTTTGGGAGTTCTCTGTGCCTGCAGTCACGCAGGATTGGTCTCCCAGGGCTACCAGTTCTTCCATGAGATGATTAATGTTCACAGAATCAAACCTCAGATGTCACATTACAGAGCCATGGTTGACATTCTCAGCCGGAAGGGGCTTCTTCTTGAAGCTTTTGAGTTCATCAAGGTGATGCAGATTGATCCTGATGCTGTGGTTTGGAGAACGCTGCTCAGTGCTTGCCAATTGCACAGTTCTGGAGATGCTTATGTCATTGGAGATGTTGCGAAGAAGATGCTGCTTATGCTGGAACCAGATAGATGTGAGAACTATGTGATAGTAGCCAATATGTACTCTGAGCATGGATCATGGGAGGAGGCTGCTAAGGTTCGAAAGATGATGAGAGAAGATGGAATGCAGAAGATGGCCGGAGAGAGCTGTATTGAAGTTAGCGGATGAACTTCAGGTTCCTTGTCTGGGGATGATTCTTGTAGTGATGAGAAGAGAACACATCAGCTATTGGATGGTTTGCATTTCAGCACGAAAAAGCTTGAATTTTCGGATGCAAATGATGACAGGTACGATATGATATCATTTTCTACCGGTCCATGCTAAATTAGTTAAGGTAAACTACTACGGGATTAACTTTTGTTCCATTTAAATCCATGACTAAGTTAGCCCTTGAATTTTAAGAAAGATATTAAATTATAGTAAGAAATTTATGAGGATACCTTGTAACAATTTAGATTACCTTTTCTCAATAAACTTGCCTAATCGAATATTGGAGATCCTACATGAGTTAAAAAAGGGTAGGATAACAAATACCTATTTTGTATTATTCATAGTTTGTTTCATTTATACTTAATCTTGTTTCTTATTTTTACTTCTTTTATTTACTTTTTTTAGGGGGGTAATGTTTCTTTACTTCTATTATTATTGTGTCTTTTTTCTTTAGCGACTGAATCCATTGGATGCAGTACCTCTCATTATTGTAGTGATAGTTCAAATCATTTTAACTTCTCTCAGTTTAAAACGATGTAGGAAATTAAATTGCTCCAATAGAGAACATATTCCTTCATTTCCATGCTAGCTCACCATAAAACTTTAGAAGAGCAGAAAATAATGATCCTTCAAACTTACATGGTAAAAATACATATTGACATAAAAAAAAACGAACTTATTGATCACAAAAATAGCACTTTTCAGATCTTGAAAGGCGGAAGGCAACACAACTCATAGTCTTTGATCGAAAGATCTTGAGTTTCGTTAAACTTAATCCTTCATCGTGGTCTCAATCAGTTATCCTATCTGAGTCATAGACTATGAGGCACTCCATGGACTTCTTGAGATGATGAACAAGTCTACATGGCAAAGATGCTTTTGGAAGAAACTTTTTCATTTATGGGTATTTTGTGGACTATGTATTTGTTTCAGAGTTATCTAGAAACACCTAGTTTTGGGCTAGGATTAGTGTTTCTTGTTTTTGTAACTTTATGTGGTGCATGGTGGACCTAGCCTCTCTTTTTTTTGAATGATGAACATCTTCTTTCACATAACTAATTTTTGTTGGCTCAGAGACTTCCCAAGAGAGGGGTGATTGGGAATTAATAGTAATTAATTAAGTTTAATTTAGAATTAAGGATAATAAGAAGTATTGTGCTCAAGTACTTCAGCTTTAGCAAATATACTGAGTTCTGAGATTACCTGAACAAAGAATAGCTGTACAGAATGTCCTACTCAAATAATCTGGTCGATTTTGAGAATTGACTAGAATTTATAAAGTAGTTCAGAAATTATCAATAAGAGTTTACTAATCATACATCTGTTTTAAATAAAAATATTACAATTTTGCCTTAACTTTAAAATATTTAAGTTTAGATATGTTATATTGCTTTAATTCAAGAGAAGTAGAGAGCAAGAGAGAAAAGTACACAGGGAATTTATAGTAGTTCGACTCCCCGCCTAGTGCATTCCATACGTTCCTCGAATAGAAATTTTTACTAAATTTCTTCAGCTTTTTACGGGAACTAAAACCGAGCAAACCTATTTACAACGCACTCCTTTAAGGACAAAGGGACAAACTACTTATAACACACTCTTTTAAGGAAAAATAAGCAAACCACTTGCAACAGACTCCTTTAAGGACAAAGAAGCAAACCATCTAATTTTTTACGGGAAAATCTAACCCACTTACACCTACACCTCCACTAAGGAAAAAATCAGAAAGAAGTAGAAGGCATTGCTAGACTCGCTAAATTAATTATAACTTAAATAAAAAGAGAAAAATTATAATGAAGAGCTCTATATATACACAAGTTTGCCAAGGGTAAAACTCATAGAAATCTAAGATTAAATTTTTTAATTGTTGAGAAATGGAAAAGAGATAAAATAATGTCTGAGGAAAAACTTCTTGAAAAATTCAAGTAAAAGCAAGTTTTATGAGATGAAACCGTCTGCATACAATCTTACTTCTATTACATAATTAAAAAGTGAAACCAGTGAAGATTCAAGCTCTAGAAAACTTTGTGTTGCTATAAAATTGAAAAGCCAAGAAAATCGAACGTAAACAATGAGGACTATTTGTCTTGACTTCAGAATAATGAAGAATGTAGCACACTTTCTTTTTTTGTTTTTCCTTGAAGAGGGTTGTTTGCAAGTTGATTCTAAGGAGAACTTGGAATGCTTTTAGAACAAGGAGAAGATGAAAAAACAGCAGGAAAAATAGCTATTTATATTTCTCCTATAGCAGATGGCATGTTTAAATCCTGAGATATTTTTCTCATGATTTAAACTAGCCAATCTGAGAAAACTGTTTTGACATGTCACACAAGTGGATCAATGAGAAAGCGGCAAGCTAAGGGCATTTTAGATATTTTTGGGTGATAATGTGTCCATTAAAATGTTAGGGCAAACTAGTTACTGTTGATCTTATTTTTTAAAAATAAATAACATGCTTAAGCATGCTTGAAATTATGAGAAAAGATTTTGAAATGAAACCTGGGTAAAGACCAATGTAGAATAAGCTTAAAATAGTGGGTTTACTCATTTGTTATGATGAAATGTTAGGGAGTTATCTTTCTTTTCATAGCATAAAACTTGCTATCAAATGAGGTTTCTTTTACCTTTTTGATTATTTACTCCAAATATCATAATTCTCCCTACCTCGATTAGAATTTATAGTGGTGTGGATTTGAACTTGAGATTTCCTGATTCTAGACAAGCTTCCTCCTCATTTGGCGAGGAGAAGCGCTACTGTCAAATGAGAATTCTGATAGAACTTGATTGACGATCTCCGTCTTGAGGGAAATGACTACCATGATCTACAATGAATATAGAAACTTAAGAATATGACAACATTCTATTAGTTAGAAATTGATGCCAAGAAAAGGTACTAACAATCAGACATATTTTTCTTTCTTTTCTTCTCTTTCAAGCGAAGAAAGATTGAAGATTAATGTCAGTATGGTGACGATGACAAATTTGGTTGAGTTCATGTCATGAAATATTTCTTGCACTGGGACAATCCTCTCTCTTACTTTCTCTATTTTGTCTGAAGAAAGAATTGCTATGACTGTACAATATGATTTTGTTTTGTTTTTGTTTTTTTGTTTTACTTTTAACAGATTTAATGGCTGATGATCCTGAGTTGTATAATATTTATAATCTCTAGTTAATGTCTTATTATGTTTATAAAACCCAAGCTCTGCACATTTTCTTGTTCAGAGGTAGCTACAGCTTTCATCTTCTTTATTGGCAATTTGATAGGCTTATGTTCCTCAAGATTGTTTAGTTCATGAACTATTAAATATTTAGTTTTTGGCCTATTTCACTTTGGAATATTGTATGGTCCCAGTGATAAAATACACTGACAAAAACCTTATATGAATATCCTCTCTCTTTTTATTTTTATTTTTTGGTAATCTTTATAGTCTCAAAATAAATAAATGCTGTTGTGACTCAAAAATCAGTAAATTGAAAACCACTTTTGATAGGGACTTAAGATATCTAATCAGTTATAATTAGCAGTTGGATTAATATAGACTTAGAGGGTATTTCATTCGATATTTTTTTATTATTATGTTATGTTATTTAGATGCTATGAAATCTAGATATTATCTTTTGAGTGACATTTTTATAAATTTTTATTTTTTTTTTTAAAATATCGTTAAACTAAATAATTATTTTTTATGAATAATATCACACAATATTAAGATAGCATTGAACTGAATGTCTTATTAGTTTTAATTTTTAAGATTCTGTTTGGTGTGAGAACTAAAATATTCGATTCGAATATTTTGATTTAGGATGTAAAATAAAAATAATGTTTTTATTAAAAATTATTGAGTATATAAAATAAAATAATATTTTTTATTATTAAAATTTGTGTAGAATAATTTAAAAAAATTTATTTATTTATTTATTATTATTATTATTATTATTTAAATTAATATTATTTTAATTTTGATTTTAGTCTCGTGCTAAACAGAGCTTAAATGTGTTTAGCTGGAGAACTTATTTTCAAAGGGGAAGGAAGCTTTCATACAATTTATATATTTTTAAATGTTTTAAAAATAAATTAATTACATTGTTATTTTTAAATATAATGTTGAATAAAATATATAATTTAGATACAGTGAAATATCTAAATTAATCAGATAAAAATGACAATACGATTAATTTATTAATAAAGGTGGTATATAGAGTGGATATTTATAATTTTTTATAATATTATTTAAATATATCATTAAATCAAAAAAATTACCATTAAGAGCATACATACACATTAAATTATTTGATTTATTAAAATTAGAGTTAAACTTAGGTCAGCTTATTTTTGCTATTTGGCACAGTAGCTTAATTAGCTTTTACTACTTAAGCCTCTTAAGCCAGCTTAAGCTTCCTATTAAATGCACCCCACAACTCTGTTTGTTTTGAAGTTAAAAATTAATTTATTTTAATTTTAACTTAACATATCACATCACACATAAAATTTAATATTAAAAATTAATTTTATTTCATATTCTATACACATTACTAAAATAATAATTAATTTATATCATATTTCTCACATATTTTAACATAATAATTAATTTTATATCACATTTCTCGTATATCTCAATATAATAATTATCTTTATTTTACATTATTTATAAATTTCAATAAAAAATATCTATCTAAGTTTAATTTTAAACTTGTTAAATTTAATCTTATAAACAAATAGATCAGGCCACGTTTATTTTGAAGTTAAAAATTAATCTGATTTAATTTTAACCTGGTATATCAAATTACACATAAAATTTAATATTAAAAATTAATTTTATTTCACATCCAACACATATTATTAAAATAATAACTAATTTATATCACATTTCTCATGCATCTCAATATAATAATTAATTTTATATTACTTCTCTCATATATTCTAATATAATAATTAATTTATTTCACATTATTTATAATTTTTAATAAAAAATATTTTTATTTAAATTTAATATTAAATTTATTAAATTTAATTTTACAAACAAATAGATTCTAAATGGGCTTAGGTTTGGAGCCATATTTAATTATTTTACTTTTGAAATTGAGAAAACAAAAAGTTAAAATTCTATTCCATTTGAACAATCCAACTTTAATTTGAGAATTAATTTTCAAATCACTTTTTAAATCTTAAATAAATGCAAAAAATGCATGTAATTAATAACATTTTTTTCCCTTTTATTCTTTCTTGCAAATTAACCTATGAGAGGCATTTCATTGAGGTTATTTTTAAAAATAATTATTTGATTTGATAATATATATAATNAGGTCTAACTAAAAGGCTATCAAAGCTTGCAAAATTGGGCAAGATGTTTACTTTGTATATTTTATATTTTTAAAATTTTAAATTTAAAAATATTTATGAGAATTTATAAAAAGATATTCGAAATCGTACACTTTTATTTTGAAATTCAAATCCTACTTAATATTAGTGTATAATTTCAGGAAATTAAATGATATTAACCTTTTTATTATATATATATATATATTGTAAATTTGTGGTATATACAGGTTAATCAATATTTATACTTATATAACTTTTTTATTAAAATAATAAAAAAAGCTCAAATTGAATTCAAATAATTGTAGCTAGGTTCTAACTAAACTGAATTTTTTAAAAAGATCTTTTTTATTTCAAGAAATTCAAAAAATTAAAATTTGAAGTAATTCAGGCTCATTAGTCATTTCAATTAACTCGCCTTATTAACAGCCCTTGCCCCCATAATGGAGTAATTATAGGGTTCAAGCAACCATCCTGCTCGCCAATCATAGATAGCCTTGTAGGTGAGTGGGCTCCACTTTGCGCTTAATGTTGCAAACAACATTAAGTTACTGAGTAGCTGAATGAACTATCCAATTAGCCGACTAGACGATCTAGTTGGGTGATCGCATTCGCTCTGACCAGACCGTCCACATTTATCCAAAGAAGTAGATATAGCTTGAAATCAGGCATGTATTAATTAGAGAAGATGTTGCATGTAATATTTACTTTTTCGAATAAATACTTAATCTCAATGTATACTTTTTTTGAACAAATATCTACTTAATTTGATAACTTAATGGATCATTTGGCTAGAGTGAACAAACGGTTCGATTGGCTATCAGACTGCTCGATCAGCCAATTGAACAATTCGTTCAGCTGCTCGATAATTTAATACTATTTGTAATATTATATTTGAAGTAGAGTATTAAAATGAGATTTGAATAACAATTAAATAATCCTAATTATAATGATTATTTGTTAGGATATTGAGATTTTTAAAGGAACCAGATACATGATTTGTTATAAATACGAGATTGTCAAGTAAGCTGCAAATCAAGTGAGATTATTAGGATTTATGATGGAAGGCTGCAAGTTCTCAAGCTTCTTCTTGGGAAATGTGAATAGTTGATTCACTTGGATATTTTCAGTGGTGATTTCTCTTGGATCTTCTTCGTCGGTTACAAAGTTGATTTCGTAAGAATCTGGAGACAATCATTTGAGGCTCAAGGAGTGATTAGATTGTCTAATCAGAAAAAAGAAAAGATCTAATTTTTGTATCCCGTCTGAGATCGAGAACCAGGTGATTTGTGTAAGGTTTTTTTTCTATCTGGTTTTCTACATAATAAAGTCTCTCTCTGTTCTCCCCGTAGATGTAGGAGGAATACCTCCGAACTACATAAATCTGGTGTTCTTCTGGTTGCTTCATTCTTTTATTATTATTGTTTTTTATATTTATTTGGCACGATTTATTTAGTTAATTATATGTCCGGCAATTCGAATTTTCGACTGCGTATTATTTCACAACAAGCCTGCTCACTTACGTGACTCTCGGGATGAACCTCTGATATGATTAGACATTAAACCTAATAATTTTTCTACTTTTGGCTCGGCCACTGCTGAAGAATCAATCCGTAGAACCCTAACCCTCGCACATGTTCGAAGCGGAAGTCTGTGTTTTCCATGCGGAATTGACGTCCTCTGTTCCGTTCAGCCTCAGGCGCGCACCGACCGACATGACTACTGAGATGGCTCGAGATTTGGCTCTCCATCTCTTTTGGTGCGCGGCAGCTGTCCATTTCAAGGTAAAAGCGACAGTGTTCCTCTCTGATCTGTCCCTCTCGGAATTGACGTCCTCTAGTATTTTTTACCTATATAAATATTAGTATCATTTTGATTTCTTTCAAAATTAAAATAAGACTAATTTTTAAGTATATTTAACATAAATTTTAAGGTAAATTGCACAGAGGCCCCTAAAGTTAGAATAATACTACAAATAGATCTCACATTTTAAAAAGCCTAAATTTGAGTCATCGAGTTTGTGTTTGCACTGTCATTTGATCCCTTAGTTTAAATATCACTTTTTTGGATGATCCAATTAAATAGTAACGATTAAATTTGACTGTTAGCTAGTCATATTTATATAAACCAAAATGCTCTTATAACTTTCTCGAAATTTTTTAGAATAATGTAGAGAATGAGTAAAAAATTTGAGAATAAAATAGTAAAAAGCTAATAAATTTCAGACGCGGGACCAAACGACATTGCAAACATAAACTCGGGGTGAAAGAATGATTTCATGAGAATGCAATGACCCTCTTAGATTGTGAAAGTCATGGAACTTCTTTATAATTTTTTTAAAATTTTCTAAGTGTGAGTATCAAATTTTAGGTATTTAATATGTAAATAAATAAATTTATTTTTAAATATAAGTAAATTTTTTACAAAAATAAAAAGAATTGTGCTGATTATAAATGACTTGCCTAATGAAAGGTTTAATTCATTTTTGATTTGACAAGATTTGATAAATTTCTTTATGAGTTGGGATATTTTAGGACTCCATCTATTCAATTCCTGCACAATAACACTTGGCCTCATTTATTTGATCATTGAAAATTAATTTGGTTTAATTTTAATCAATTATATCATATCAAATATAAAATTTAATATTAAAAATTAACTTTATTTTATATCCTATACACGTTACTAAAATAATAACTAACTTATATCACACTCCTCATATATCTTAATATGATAACTAATTTAATATCACATCTTTCACATATCTCAATATAATAATTAATTTTATTTCACATTATTTATAATTTTTAATAAAAAAATATCTTTATTTAAATTCAATTTTAATCTGACAAATAAACAGACCCCGAGTACCCAGATGGCTGTCTTCAATTAGTGGATTATTTTTGAATTAAGAAAGGAAATATGTTATTATATATGAGATGAAATAAAAATGTTTTAATATGGTGATTTATGAGCATGTTATTAAAGTTGATATTATTATTTAAATATTATTAGTTATGAAATAATACTAAATGTTAATGTTAAGATATATGTTAAAAAGAAAAGAAAATTTTATTTTACATTAAAATTCATATTGTATATAAAACAAATATTAAAAAAATGTGCTCATTTTATTCATTAATCAAATAAGCTCAAGAAGTTCATGATTAAAATAAAATTGAAAATTCAAAACTTAAAAAAATATTCAAATAATATCTTTACTTAAAATCTTGTACATATAGGCATATTACAAAGTCTCGTTGCTCAAGTAATCTTATTTGCAATGATTTTTTTGAGGACTTAAAAAATGATAAGATATTTTCTATCAAAAATAAATTTTCGAGTGCCACCAAATCAATCAGAAAATCGCTCAAATTTAATCGATTTGCAACCGTGCTGATTTTCTTTTTACCGAGGCATGCTAGAATACAAAATTTAAATAAATGATTCAACTCAAACTAAATCTCAATCTATAAACTCAATATATATCAAGTGCATGCTCACTTTTTCTTCAGATTATATGGGTGATCAGGGTCATTCAGAATTCAATTAACTGTAATTGTGAGAAGTTTTTACTATCGAATCACATAATTAACAATAATTCGAAAGTTCAACGTTAGATTTTGTTATATATATTCCAATTTTCTCCAACATGTAATTTTAAATTTAGTTAAACTTGGTTGATTGATTATCAAAACTTAATCATGATCTTGTATACTTTTATGACATCATAATCTTCACCTTTGGCCACTAAATAGTACTTTAAATTGACAGCGCCTCATGCAGCAAATTCCATTAAAGTAGAACAAGTTGACTACCAAATAATTATTATGAAAAGCCACAATATTTAATACCTACATTTACTCCAATAAAAAAAAAACTAGATTAACAATAGAGACTTTAGATAAACACATTTAATACATATTTAAAAGCTTCCAGAAGATTAACAAGTCTTGCATAAAGTATTTTGAACTCATATATATATATAATTGAATTATATGAGAATATGAAATTGTCCTCATCAAAACATCTTTGATGGCATCTCGTGAAGCTGCAAGATAGTATAACAAAGTATGAATTAACATGCACTTAATTTCAATTTTTTTTTGAAATTTTATAGAATTGAAATCAAGGGGGAGATATAATTAAACTTACAAGTTTTAAATGAAATATAATGTTTTAATTATGATAGTCGCATGGGTTATCACGTATTGATTCTACTGCTATATATTATCACGTATTGATTATACTGCTATATACAATCATACTTATACGTAAGACTTTGTTTAGTGGGAAGAGCTTAATTGCCTGGTTCAAGCTAACACCATCTTAATTTTGAAGTATATTGAGGATAATTATAGTGTTTCGAGATTATATATATATTTATGTATATTTTTTAAATTTAAGTGTATATATATGTTAAAATGTGATTTGAATAATAATTAAATAATCCTAATTATAAGGATTATTTGTTAAGCTGTTGAGATTTTTATGGAAAGCAGATACAGAATTTGTTATGAGCTACCATTATAAATACGGGATGATCAGATAAGCTAAAAAGATTGGAGAGAGAGAAACAGAGAAGAAAATGGGATTATCAGGATTTCTGGTGAAGGCTGCAAGTTCTCAAGCTTCTTCTTGGGAAACGTGAATAGGTGATTCACTTGGGTATTTCAGCAGTGATTTTCATTGGATCTTCTTTGTCGGCTACGGAGGTGATTTCGTAGGAATCTGAAGGCAATCATCTGAGGCTCAAGGAGCGATTGGATTGTCTAATCTGGAAGAAGAAAAGATCTAATTTCTGTATCCCGTCTGAGATCGAGAACCAGGTGATTGGTGTAAGATTCTCTTTCTATCTGATTTTCTACATAATAAAATCTCTCTCTGCTCTCCCCGTGGATGTAGGAGGAATGCCTCCGAACCACGTAAATCTGGTGTTTTTGTGGTTGCTTCGTTCTTTTATTATCATTATTTCTCATACTTATCTGGCACGATTTATTTGACTAACTACATGTCCGGCGATCCGAATTTTCCGCTGCGTATTATTTCACAACATATATACATATATGCATTTACAAATATTTATATATGTATTTGCATAAATATATAAAAATGAATTATTATTAAACATATACACATATATTTAAATATTAAAATGAATAGCTGTGTATGAATACGCAAGTTAATTACAAGTCTGTAGGCAGCTTTTACATGCTAGCTATATGCACGGACGATTTCGTACTTTTATATGATTATATATGTAATATTCCGTGTTTCGTGATCTCAATGTACATGTATTATCTATTTTGGCGTTAAAAAAATTACATGCTTGAGTACTTCCTAAGAGGTCATCCGTCTCAATGCTACTTCAGCCCAAGCACGCTTAATTATAAAATTTTCTATTATTAGCCTCACAGTTTTGCCCAAAAAAATACCTCTATTATTTTAGATTACGTTATCTACTTATACAGCTCAGGTTCTTCCTTCCTTTTTGATATATGATGATTCATTCTTTTGCCCCTCTCATCACTCATTATTCGGCCTAGAAGCTTGCCAGGAGCTGTACTTTGCTTTAGTGATTCCTTTCTCTTAGGACATCACCCGGCGATCACTCCCCACCCTCTTCGGCCACGGGCGTTACAATATATTAGCTGATCAATAACAATGTATGATAGTTAGAAGGTTATGAATATTTTTCATTTGTTGTATATGTGGACCATTTTGTACTTCTATAGGATTATAATGTGTACCTATATATTGATAGTTTGAAGCTTCTCAACATTTTTAATATGTCACGTATATAGATCATGTTTTACTTCTCTATAAAATTAGATATTTTATAGTCTAACAATATTGTAGTACCACCAATCATTTCATATTGCTATAGATGAGATAGTAGACGTAGATCTATCGTGTTTGGGTGAAAATCTTCAAACAAGAATAATGAGTAAAAAGGAGAATTAGGAAGAAATTTTAGAACTAATGAGGTATAGTAAAGAAAAGAGAAAGAGAAAGAGAAAGAGAGGATGCTTCTTCTGGGTTCCCCTGCAAGGAGAGGAGGACCCAAATCAGCTATCAACTGTTTAAGGAAGGCTCTATTGAGAAGAGTTAGCTAATTGGTTGGAGTAGACTAGAGTCAAAAAGGGTGAACAGTAGCCTGCAGAAGAATTAGCTAAAAAGTTTTAAAAAGTCAACTCTATTTTTATCATAAATATGATTATTTATGATGGGAAAGTAGCAAATAGAGTTTAGTGAGATTAGATAGCTCCCATTATTGCAAAAATAGTTAGGCAGTGTGGGAGACAATAAAGACTATTTATGCTGCCTAATAGCTTAGGCATTTAATGTGGATGCCTTTCCTTTGCTTCTATCTAGCTGCTGCGCAATAGGGTAAGACTATAATATGACAAGAAATACTGGCTAGTAATCTATTCTACTATACTATTCGATTGGCTCTAAGTTGTTCTGCTCTTAGGCTTAGTCTGTGTAGACCTCTGAATTTGTTCGAGAATATTACTCGGGTGATCTATCAGTGGATTAAGCCAAATTTATCATGTGTGAGGATTAGTTGACGTGATAGATTTTTCTCTAACATACTATTTTTCACTACCATGTATGTACACTTAAGAAATTCATTTACACTTTTAAGCAATCGAATAAATAAT
Organism: Apostasia ramifera; assembly: GCA_019297695.1. Classification (NCBI taxonomy): domain Eukaryota; kingdom Viridiplantae; phylum Streptophyta; class Magnoliopsida; order Asparagales; family Orchidaceae; genus Apostasia; species Apostasia ramifera. The sequence continues at coordinate 559,990 of JAEMOT010000335.1, forward strand.
ATTTTTTTTTTTGACATATGTATAAAACATATATATAATATATACATGAATTAATAACACCATAGAGGTCTCTCATATGAACAAATAGAGATAAGAGGGTAAAAGCAGTGAGTGATCGACATATTATGAACAAATTTTATTTGATATACATGATTATGATGCAACATTTTTTTTAATCTTATAAGACATCATGATAACTCGCCATGTATGCTGGAGCCAGAAGGATTCCCTTCCATCCTTTTTTGCTATTCAAGTTGACCTCAAAAATCGCTATAATATTAATTGAATTTTATAAAAACTGATTCACATAACTTAGTGTTTATGTATTTACACTTAAATAAAAATGCATATTATAAAATATATCATGTGCATTTATGTGCTTAGGTAAATACTTAAAAAAAAAAATTATGTAATAATATTATTATAATAATATAGAATATATGAATGGACTGCTTTTCATAAAGAGTCATACGTATTGTGCATGGTGCAAGATAAAATACTATATGTGCGACACATGACAAGAAAAAAAGTTAAAAAATATGAATATGAGTTATAGTTTAATAAGGCAAATTGTTGTTTTTTGGTGTTATCATAACCATACAAACCTTAATTTAAAAGAGGTGAAATCGATTTCATTCTCATTTCTTGTTTGCAACAAATAAATGTATAGTTATTTAAAAATTTGCATGGTATTAAATATAAAAGGAACATGTGTTAATATAAATTGCATTTGTGTAACATTAATAAAATAATATACATGTAATATTATAGATATATAAAATTAGTATTATAATTAATAAATATAAGCTTCTTATTATAGTATCAAGAAAAAGGCTTAAATATCAACAGCAAATATTATAGAAATTTTTAAGTTATTTTTTAATGTTCTAAAATCTTATGGATTTTGTGAACTTGTAAAACTCACCTTATAAAAAAAAATTCTTTTTTTTTGAACCAAAAACATGAAGATTTTTAATATTGACATTTTTACCATAAAAAACGGCAATATCTTTGCTTATGCTTAATCTCATGAATGATTTTGAGTGTTATTTTCAGCAAGAAAATAAAATATAGTATTTTGCAGATAAAATTAATGTAAAAGTAAATTTATTTTAATATTAATATGTTTATAAGATGTAAAATAATATTTATTTTAATATTAAAATTTTAATAGAAGGTGAAGTTAATAAAAATAATTTTAAATAGTAAAAAATATTTTAAATTGTAAAATAAAAGTATTAAATTTATAACAAATATAAAATAATAATAAAATATAATCCACGTCCCATCAGTAACTTTTTGGGATGTTACATAAGATGAATAAAATCTATTAGAAATAATTTGAAGCATATTTTTTTTATTTTACATGCATGTCACGAATTGTTTTATATTTCATCACATATATACATTTTTTACAAAATATATTCTCCTGTAATATAAATTTTGTGAAAAAAAAGTGTAATATAATATTAAAAAATTTATGTGATATGTATGTAAATATTTTTTTTTCTTGATATTATATTAATATATTTTTGAGAAATACAAGTAATATAGATTTCATTAAATTAGAACCATATATGTATTAACATATTATAAGATATATATTCTTAAAATATATTATAGTTAATAGACGGTTGACATTTTGTATTATAATTAATAAAAAAAATTGATTATAAATATAAAAACAAAAAATATAAAAATTTTCTCAGATAATTTTTCTCTTCTTTTAACTTCATTACTTTATAAGTAAATGAAAACAAAAGCTAACATAACCATGATTTTAAAATTAGGTCCCAATTCCAATAACAAGTTTATAATTTTAGTAATTTTAATAGTTTAGCTATTAGTAGTTTCAACTTATTCTATAAATTATTTAAATTTTATAAATTTAAATTTATTAATAATTATTATTAAATATTATTTTTTAAACAATTAAAAATATATTATATATTTTAACTACATAAAATTTATAAGATATTATAAAATACATTAATTAAAGTTATAAAAACATAATGTTTTAGAAGTGATTTCAGCTGCATTTTTAAAACCTTATCTATAATGTGTGAAAAAGAGCTTAAATTTATTTTTTTTAATGTAAGACTAAAACAATAAAATTATAAATTCTTTATATATATATATATATATTGTGGTATATTAGTTATACACTTGTATTACTATTTTTTTATAAAATTATTTTTTAATTTGAGTAAAAATAAATAAATTTTATCACACAACACATTATATGTATCCATCAATTTTATTTATCATACTTAAATCTTACTAATAAATAATAATTTATTTCATATCATTTTATATAATTGATCCGAGGTATTTACATCTCTTTAATTCTAATAACTTGAACTTCAAGTATCACATATCTATTGTAGGTTCTTTTTATCTTGATTAAATTTATTTTTTATATATTTAATTTTAGACCTACTAAGATAAAGATGATATCTAAATCCCTTTAATCCTAATAACTTGATGTCCATGTATCACACATCTAATATGGGTTTTTTTATTTTAACTAAGTTTATATTTTACATATTTGATTTTAAATTCGCTAAGATGCAAATGTTAAGGTATTTTTTAATAACTTAAAATTTATTTTAGTCTTATTAATAAAAAAATATTATTTGGTCAAATGTTGTGATATATATTTTTTTGTGTGTCACATCAAGATTTTCATAATGAAGAAAATTAAATATGAATGATGAGAACTTTCTGTTCTAATAAATTTATTTGAATGATTCTATTAACATATGATCTAATAATATTCTTTTAAATAGTTTGTTATAAATATTATCTAAAATGTAGTCTATAGTTTTTTTCTGATAATAATAACTGAAATCATAGGTAAGAAATGCATGCAAGCATTGGCTATTTATCATCAATCCAAAAATTCCTTTTATGATGCTGAAATAATAATTAACTTTATTTTTCATGTCACAAAATTTTATTATAAATTTATGTTATTTTTTTTATCATACATATATCTCAATATAAATCCACATTTTATGCTACAACTAAATTATTCTTTTTATTCATTTTTTTATCATAACATTTTTTATGCTACAACTAAATTATTCTTTGCCAAACATCTCTAGTTCGAGACTGACCTGCCATTAAATAAAATTAAATTTTAAAACAAATTCTATATAAAATTGAATCAATTTATTTTTATGATATTGTTTCTAATTAATAAGAAATTATTTGTTTATAATAAAAAATTTTATTATTGTAAATATTTAGTATTACAAGTACTGTCGGTGTTTAAGAATTTTTTAAAATATTCAAATGCTTGAATTGACCCTTATTCCATCATTAACCCGACAATAACTTAGGTGTTTTTTTTTTAACTTTTTGTCCTCAAATATTATAATTTTTTTAATCTCCATTCAAAATTACGGTAGTGTCGATTTGAATTTGAGATTTACTAACTTTTGAAAAAAAAGTTCCCATTAGACTAGGAGAAGCTCCACAATAGTAGAGTTTAATTTTTGCAATAATAGTCTAAATTAGTAAATTTTATTTCATATTTTGATCGTTTTGATATGAAATTATGCACATTGGAATGCACAAATTTCCTTTCCTTTATATTTTTTTTTTGAAAAGCATTACTTTTTATTATTTTAAACATTTGAGAATGCTTCATAATTGCTACATCTAGACTGATAAAACTATGGTTAATATAATTAGCAAAAGCAGTAGAAGGAGTTTGAAGTATACAATTTACGTATAATTCGACCTCTAATGATTATATTCACACTTTTATCATATATTAATAAGGAGGTAAATCTTGATTGTAACTTAATGCTCAAAATATAATTTTTTATCACAATATATTGATGAAAATTATCAAAACATGAAATTATAATTTGTTTACTTTTTCTTTTTTTATCACAATATATTGATGAAAATTATCAAAACATGAAATTATAATTTGTTTACTTTTTCTTTTTTTATCACAATATATTGGTGAAAATTATCAAAACATGAAATTATAATTTGTTTACTTTTTCTTTTTTTATCACAATATATTGATGAAAATTATCAAAACATTTGGCCCTAAAATCATTGCCAGGAAGCCACTAGAAATAAAAATCAGTGAGCATATGCACAAATGGATATTTAACTAACCCAAATTAGGGCTACACACTTTTGAGGATCGACCAACAGTGAAATTTATCAAATGAATAATTTGGAAATATTGCAGGAGAGATGTGGTTATCTAGAGTAAGAAAGTGTTTGGTTTAATGTTCTTTTATTATTATGTAATGCTATATATATAGAGAAAAAATAATTATTTACTTTGATGAGACATATAGATAATTTTCTAAAAAATAACACGTAGATATCATAATATTTAAATAACATAACATTAAGATAATGTCGAACTAAATTCTTTTACGTAATATCATAATTCGTACCTCTACTTGGATGTTGTCCCTAATTTGTGCGGGCAATGATCCGGATCCTATTAGTTAAGGGCACTATTGCTAACCTAGACAACATATACGAAGATTATGAAAAACGTTATATACAAATGATGCAATAAAGAATAAATTAACAATACAAAGAGCAGAATATTCAGAAGTCATAACCAACTAACTGAAGACTGGTAAGAGATCTAGATCACTTAAATGAAGCAAATATTTGTTTTTCTAGTCTAATTATTTTATGTATATAAATTCTCTCACGCACATCAAGAAACATAAATTGTACATCAGAGTATACAATATAGTTCTACACAAATATAACACTCTATATGATTTTATTTGGAAAAGTGGAATGATCCCTCGTCACTAATTTTTATGATATTCTCAATATAGATATTATGTCAGATATTTTGTAATATATTGGGTATACAATTGCCATGTATTAAGAAATAAAATAAAATTATAAATATATACAAATGTTTTTTATATAAATTTATTAATTTAGTATAACAATTAAGCCCGGAGCATTTTTTAGAGGGCCCAAATGAGATTAATGAATATTTAATAGTCTTTAATGATCTTTGATGATTTTTCATATTTTGCTAATTAAATTTTATTTTGTAATTAAAATTATCTAATTTTAAAATATTATTTTAGTGAAAAGGTACTCGTTAAAACTAATAAATTTAAGATTTGTGTTTCTTAATTAAAAAGTTGCTTTCAAGTATTTTTTGACCATTATAGATTAGACTTAAAAATATCTATAAATATTACATATTCTTTGCAATTTTGTTGTTATAGCATTTTGTAGCTTTGTTATATACTGAAAGCTGATTGCATTTTATACTGCAAATTTAACGTAAGCAAAGTGTTAATCGTGCCTTAAAATTTTCTACTTTTCTTTATTTTTCCTACATATTATATCATTTGTAGTTTGATCTATAAAAAGTCTTAAGTTAACTTTGAGAAAAACAAATGTTTGATTCATGACATTGATCTTACACGGGCTTGTTTGATTGAAGGATAAATTTGAGTAAGAAAAGAGAAAATATTTTATTTTATAGAATTAATAAAAAAAAAATATTTTAATATTAGGATCAGGTGTGTAGAATATGAAATAAAGTTGATTTTAAGATTGAAATTTATGTTGGATGTGAAATAAAGTTGATTTTTAAGATTGAAATTTGTGTTGGACATAAAATAAAGTTATTAAAATTTATAATAAATTTTAAATATTATTATTATTACATTTTTTTATCTAAAAATAGGCAAATGTCAAACAAGGCTAATTTAAAATTTGAATAATTCATTGAAAACGTAAGATGAAACAGGATTCAAGCCATTTTACCTTCAGTGCACTCTTAGCTCCTCCCTAGCTTTAATGGGCCTGCATGTAGCGTCACTTTTGAACGTGATCATGGACAGAGAAATGACTCCTGATAGTTCTTCATTCATTCTCTCCCCCACTTGATATCAAAATCAAAAAAAAAAAAAAAAACCCCACCCACTTTCAATCTAAATCCCAACCACTCCATAATTAACGCTTTTCACCGCATAAAATGGTAGCTGCCGGGTCCAATTCATCGCATGTTAAACACACTGAAAATTAACGATGATTTCGAGTTGGAGCATCCGCAATAACGCGTTAATGTTTTGCCACTTAAAAGTTAAGGTGGTATGGCTCAAATTTGAGAACTCGATTACACAAACAAACTCCTTTTTAATTGAGTTAAAAAGCATGACAAATCAATTTCAAATTCAGATTAATCTTTAAACAATATTATGTGACACACGTAACCAAAGAGGGCAAGGAGTGATGGCTGGGTGATGTCTTAAGGCCTCATTTGGTTCGAGATAAAATTTTTACCCAACACAAATTTCAACTATAAAAATTTACTTTATTTCACATCTAATACAAATACGAATATTAAATTTAAAGTATTTCACATTTTACACACTTTTTAATATTAGAATAAATTTTTCTCCCGTTAAACTTTAAAAATAAAATATTTTTTTCCTTTATTCAAAAAAAAGCTCGAACAAACGAGGCCTTAAGAGAAAGAAATCACTGAGAAAAAGTGCAACTCTTAACAAGCTTCTAAACCGATAAATAATAGTGAGGGGAGTACATGAACAAATCATCCTATATCAAAAAGGGGGAAGATCTTGAGCTGTATAAGTAAATAATATGATCTCAAATTGTAGAAATACTTTTTAAGGAAAACTTGTGAGACTAATAATAAGAAATTTTATAGTTAAGTGTGCTTGAGTTGGAGTAGTACTGACAGGTGGAGTACTTAAGTCATATAATTCTCTAAAACTAAAGCAGATAATACTTTTATATTTGAATCATGAGATGTTATATTTTCTTTAAATAATTCAAACAACAAATTCAATTAAAATTTAAATTAAATCTGCTTACATAAAAAATATTTATTTATTATTATTTAAGAAAACAAAATTATTTATATTTTAAAAGAGAATGTTTAGAATATTGAGACTTTAATTCCTGAATTAGATTGCTTGGAAGTTGAACAAGGCTTTAATTTATTTTTTTTAATAATAGAAGTTGAACAAGTTCATTTACTCATGAAAGATCAACAACGTAACTTGAGTAACTCAATTAAGAAGTGTATTTCAAGTAGGTTATGCGTTTTGATTTCTTTTACTCAGATGTTTATGTTTGAAATTTATTTCATTGCAATGGTTAATTAACATTTATAATGTGTATTTAATCTTCCCTTTTTTTTCTTTTTATTAATTTTATGTAACAGTAACACAATTATAAGACTAAGGACAACTACGTAATGTAAGCTCAATTAGTTTAGAAATGTAAAATATTATTTTCCACAAATATAAGATATAAAATAAATTTAAAAATTAGGGATCAATGCAAAAAATAATAATTAAAACAATTAATGAAATAAATACACATTTAAGTAATATATACCTCTTGTACATTAATAATCACATAATAACTGCATAGAAATACATGACATGCATGTATGTTAATTAATTATATCATAAAATATGTATCTCGCTTACTTGAAATATATTCCGTATAATTTTTTGATTCCTGCTCAAAAATATAACATATTAAATTTTTATGTTTATTTTATTTTATACATAAATTAAATATTAAAAGTTAATTATTTTTCACTTCACCTATAGATCTCAATAATAAAAAATAATTTTATTTTACATTATATATATTTTTCACTTTAACCAAAATAGTCTATTGTGAGTTAAGCTAAAAATTAAATATTGGGAAAAAGGGAAAGATTAATGGATAATTAAGGCCTCAATATTAATTATTAAAGTTAAGGGAAATAATTCATAACTTTAATCAGAAATTAGCAAGCGTATGATTTAAATACTAAAATATATTAAAAGGTAAAATTATGGCATTGTCAAATTAAAACAAAAAAATGCACAAACTTTTCATTTAAATGCAATATTATTTAAATATTTATCTTTTTTCAAATTATTATTTATTTAATTCAATATAATTACGTTAGTAAAATTATGTTCAGGTGGACATGTTTTATATATTTGATATATTGAGCCTAACATTTTGTATGTTTGATTTAATATTGTAATATTATGATTTTACCATTTTTTAAAAAAAGAACTTATTTATAATACGTCAAGCTGCCAGAAGGAAAAGATCTGAAGGTAGAGTTTTACCGTGGAATTCAAGTAGCTTAAAAAAAAAATTCATAGTGCTAAATTGATGATTTTAAATTTAAAAATATAAAAAAAGAACTATTGAAATTTGAAAAAAAAAAAAAACAAAGTATTGCAAGGTAACTAATCGCCACTTGGGAGGTAGGGTGGGGGTGGTGGAGCGAGAAGAACTAATTAAAGAGTTTGGCGAGAACAGTTCTCAAAAGCCCTTTTGTTTTTCTGTTGACTATTTTATCAAAGCTTATCATTATTTTTCGGCTTACATATACGAAAAATTTCTAAAATAAATGTCATATCATCTATCGAAGATGATATATCATTTATCACAGGTGACATTATCCGAGAATGCTATTAAGCTAAGAGAAGAGCACATTCCAAAAAAGATGAGTCGAATATTAATTTTTTGCAGCAGAATAATATGTTACAGCTGTCTAAAAATTTATCATAAAATTATTTGTGATACATCTTATATGTTGTAACAACCATTATCACAAATAGTCTTGCAATTGATAACTATCTGTTATGAACTTTGCGGTAAATATTTTTGTAAAAGTAAATTGCCCAAAGTTTGTGACGGAATTGTGATGGTATAAAAGCGTTAGCAATTGTTAATAAAAGCAATCTAATTTCTTAATAAAATCCTATTTTCTACCATCTGAAGAAATTGAAAGAAGAAGAAAGCGGAAGAGGGGATTAGTTGAAGTTGGAGGAAAGGAGAAGAAGAGGAGGGGGGAAGAATGGAGATATGGGAGGAATAAGGATGCGGAAGAGAGAATTAGAGGAAGAAAGAAGAAGAAATGTGGAAGAAAGGAAAAAGAGGATGAGGGAAGAAGAGGATGAAAAGGGGAATATCTAGAAGGGAAGAAGAGGAAAGGAACATTGGAAGATAAGAAGAAGAAGGGAAGGAAAGGGGAAGAAGAGGAAGTGGTCTCTCAATAATTGGTGATAAAGAAGAACATGCGGCAACGATCGTATTGGTGAGGAGGAAGAAGGAAAAAGAAAGAGGAAGAAAAGAACAAGAGAAAAAAGTAATACTTGCGGCTACCGGGGAAGGGGAATAGTAGCCGGAGACGATGGACATCGAGATTTGGCAGTCGGGTGCAGCAAAGTTTGCTTGAAAAATCGGCCGAGCATGAATCTGTTTTAGTCTCTAAATCTCGTGCTTTGTTGCAAATTTGCCTCACTAGTCTCAAATTTAAAAATGTGCAATAGGACTTTTGTGTTCGTCATAAAATTTATTGTATACAAATATTACTATTTATATTTTACCGAAGATTATGATGCTCATCAAAAATTTATCTCAAATTTTCAACAAATCCCTGCGATGGAAAATTTTGATCTATTAATATTGATCTGCTTAATTTTTTAAGAATTCTTGGACCTTTTTCTTCTCATTTTTTTTGAAACTGAAAAATAAAAAATGTATAAAAAAGTAAATGATTTTTTAAAATAACTATATATAATTAATTAATTAATTGTAATTAAAAATTTTAACAAAAAGAGTATATTTTTTTCACTATTAACACGCTCTGGCAAGACGAGAAGTTGCCTGTTGGACGAACAATAGACTTATTATTTATTAATGATGTTAAAGTGGCCTATATTATGGGCATGTAAATTGTTTGAAAACTTAACCCATGATTACTATGGTAAAAAAAACATACCTGATTATTAAAATATTTTTTTAAGATAAATTTATGGCATAAAAGGTGATCATCTTATTAAAATTATGAATAATATGAAATAAAGCTAATTATTATATTGAGATATGTGAGGAATATAATATAAGTTGATTATTATTTTAATATGTGCATATAATATAAAATAAATTAATTATGTGATGTAATATTTTTATTTAAAATTAAATCAGGCTAATTTTAATTTGTCAAATAAATAAACTCTTGGGGATAATTATCAACAATAGTGTTTTATATGTATGATTATTTAGATAAAGTTAAATTAGTTAATATTGAATATGAAATCTAACTTCAACTTACTTTTCATGTGACTAAATATATTTTCACTTTTTTTTTTAATTCCACGTCAGATATTTGAATCTAGATATGAAAATTTTTACATGTTCAAAAATGGAGACATAGACTGATAGATTTCTGTTTAAAAAAATGTGGACATAAACATATTTATTACATATAGAATGAACATATGATGGTTACGTTATAAAATTTTACATACAAATAATTAAATAAATATTTAATCAATTAGTCAAAACCTAAATAATTATCAAAGGGAAATTTTCTTCCAGCATAACTGCTTCCAAATTATAAAAAAATTATTGAGTTCACACAAAGTAGGTTAATCAGGAGTCGGTCGATCCGTGTGGTACTTTAACAGATTTTACATTGAACTTTTCGATTCGTTAAGTATAAGGATTTCAAATTGACATTTTGTTGATTTGTGTTGTAAAATATTTACTTATGTGAAGCAAAAAAAAAAAAATTAAAAAAGATTTGTGTTAAGTGAAAAGAATTATTTATCGTGTTTCATGCCTCGTTTGTTTCTTGCTCTATGTGTCCCGTTTTCTCTAGCGTCACACACATGAATGATCTCCCAGATACGATAATTGGCGCGTTGCTAAAATCTAATAATTTCTCGAAAGACCCCAAAGGTGTCCACTGAGGTTCCTTAATTGCGACCCATTATTCAACGGTATAAAGAAACAGGGTGGAGATAACTCAAATGTAGACCCATTTTGATCTTTTTACATCCACCCGGGCCCAAATTTGGTTGGCTCAGATTAGCTCGTGGGACATAAGGAGGAAAAAAACAAAACACTAAATTACATCCAGATTCCTGTCGTTGTTCATGTATTTCACACAGATCTATAAATTTGAATAGCTGAGCTCTCCGAGCCTGAATTACTTATTTTAATCAAGGAATAATTAACTACATATCACACCATTTAGTTTTATTTATGCCTTACCCATCCATTCTTAATTAATTATGCTATGCACACTCAAAATATTATAAAATCTTACATACACATATTTTAACTTATTTCTAATATAATGAGTAATCATAATTTTTTAATAACCTAACTATAGTTAGATTACAAAAAATCTGAGTCATTTATCATATTATTTTAAAGATATTTAAATATATTTTGAGTGAAAATCCTAAAACTTTAATATTTAGGTTGCAATAAAGGAAGGAGACATCCGTGATGTGAATTATTTTTTAGACAAATCAGCACTTTAATGTGGTATTGAAGAAAAAAAAAATACCATTAAAGGTAAAAATATAATTTAAATAATTTAGTAACAGAATATTTTTTTTTTCAAATAGATTTTGATTAAGTTTTAACTCAAGTGTGTGTATGTAAGATTTTGTAATGTTTTGAGTGTGCATAGAGTAATTAACTAAGAATGGATAGATAAGGCATAAATAAAACTAAATGGTGTGACATATAAGTAATTATCTCTTTAATCAAATAGCTTGTAAAATAAATTATATAATCAAATTTTGTAGGCTTTGCTCATGCATGTGATCATGAGAATTATAATTAATTAAAGCTACATTTAATATTGTTATGCAGCATTAAAAAATATTATATTGTATAGTTATATAAAAAATAAAATGTTATTTTATAAAGTTAATTTTTTTGCTTGATAAATTGCTATTAAAATCTATTATTAAAAACAAACTTATTTGACAGAGTGCTTTGATGTATAGTCAATTGATGGTTTTGACTAAAATTTATAATAATTATTATTTTAATAATATAATTAGTTATTAATATTAAAATTATTTGGAATATTATAAAATATAATATGAAATATATGGTGGAATATTTATCTTAATTATTGGAAATAGTATTTTGAAAAACTTGGTTAAGCTTTCTAACAAATATGTTTTTTTAGCTTTCATTTTTTTAAAATTATTTTATCAAATACAATTTTTAGTTTTTAGTTATACAATAAAAAATATGAAAAAGATTTTAGTGAACCTTTCCAATTTATTTTCACATGCGTTTTTTTTTTTTTTTGCTATTTATATACGCAGAGTTACACAATATATAGTGTTGTATGTGAGGGCAAACAAACTATAGGAACACGATTGCCATTTACCCTTTTCCAGTTGAGTTATATGAAATACAAGCCCAACATGAGAGACCCAGATGTAAAAGTTACAACCTGTCTATCAGCATTGATGAAGCTGAGGCATCTGATGCCAGTTCTGCCTGCCTGTTCTCCTATAAATACCCAACAAGCTTGCAGTGTTCTCACATCAAGCCAGAGCGAAAGGGAGAGAAATTAAGCTATCGATTGAATCAAGCTCGCTCTAGCGATCATCCATGGCCGCAAACCCCCAAAGGCATAGCTTTTCCTCCAACGAGATCCACGACATTGACACGATTCAGAAGCCCATCTCCATCTCCATGGCGCCCTCCGAGAACTACTCTTCTCATCCCCCCAAGCTAATTTTCCCCCCCTTTCTCTTCCGAAAGGTAAAACAAAAGAATAAAATTACATATATATATATGCTGTTAATTCGCTGTATAATTATCCCAGTGGAATATGGTTGAGAAGATGATATATATTCTGAGTGCAATTCAACAGGTTGTCTCCGAGGCCATTTCAACGTTCCTGCTGGTGTTTGTGACGGCCGGTGCGGCGGCGCTGCACGGGAGCGACGGCAGGAGGGTTTCGCAGCTCGGAGCCTCGGTGGCCGGCGGACTCATTGTGACGGTGATGATATACTCCGTCGGCCATATCTCCGGCGCGCACATGAACCCCGCGGTGACTCTGGCCTTCGCCGTCTCGAAACATGGCCAGTTCCCTTGGATTCAGGTCAGTAATCTTGCTATTATTTTTCTAAGATTGAAGGAGTTTTAATTTAAGTTTAATTATTCACGAGATTAACTTTTATGATTAGAGAATTAAACTACTATGAAATATGAATTAAAATATGAAATGAACTGAGAGAAAAAAAAAGAAATTCTTTTGTTGGATTAATTGAATAAAATATGAGAAAACTTAAACCCTTTTTCGGGTTGCACTTTTGTGCAGTTCTTCTCAAACGACACAGAAATTGAAACTCATTAGATGCCCTTATTTATGTTGGATGCAGTTTTAGGCCTCATTTAATCAGAAAATTAAATTTTAGATAAAAAAATTTTATATTATAAATATAATGAATATATATATATATATAATATAAAATAAAATTATTTATAACGCTTCATGTATTTGTGTTAGATGTGAAATAAAATTAATTTTTATAATTAAAATTTTTATTAGATAAAAAAAAGTTTGAACCAATCAAGTCTCTGAAGTTTTTTCTCAAAAAACAATTGATTGAAATAAGCTATTGCTTAAAAACAATACACAAATTTTATTTATTTATAGACTCTTTCGACTTAATAATTAACTGATAAAAAATAATAATAATTTTATTTTTGGCAATATATAGCTACGAATGAGAAGAAGGAATTATAAGCAAAACAATAAAATTATTGAAAATAAAGATTCAATGATTTCTTTAAATGGCGGGATCAAATTCAAAACATCGAGTGGACAATTATGGATTCAGTGCTCCAATATATAGGTGCATGGCAATTTATACTTATACTCATTTAACTCAACTTGCTTGCCCCTAATAGGATAAGTTGTGTATGAGTCATAAATTTGTACTCATGACTCGCAATCCGGCCTCATTATAAAATGAGGTAAGTTTGGGTATAACTCAATCATACCCGCTCCGACCTGATATACCAATCATACCCGCTCCGAACCGGCATTTAATCGATTCAATCAGTTCACCCAGTTTGACCGGTTCAACCCTGTCTAAATCGGTTCAATCCTGTCTAAACAGTTCAATCAGCTCTAAACCGGTTCAATCATTTTTCGATTTTAACATAGAATCGGACGTCGAACCGGCCGGTCTGATCCAGTTTTGACAACAATGTCGTCAACTCGATCTTATCGTGAGCTTCTTGGTGCCTCTCAACCTTCGTCTGCCTCTAGGCCTTCACTGCGAGCTTTTTCGCTCCGCAAAGCCTCCACCACTTCTCTATCTCATCCGACTAGGATGAGATGGGAAGACAAAAATCGAGGCAAGGCGGGGCAGATTTGGGTATCACAAAATAATATTTGGGAAGGAGAGAAATCAGATGTGACACCCGTGATCGAAAAGACTCTGCATCACATGGGATTATGCACAGCTATTTGCAGTTAGACTCACATCTTTAATTTTGCTTAATTTTGAGAAAATCATTAAGCCCATTACGTGCACTGTTCAATGCTCATTCATCGAGGCTGTGCATCACGTGGGCTTATGCTGTTGAACAAAACATATTTTCGAACTTAATAATTATTTTAATTTTTAAATTAAACTTGAAAAAATCTTGCAGTCAGAAAAATTATTTCTCTAGCATATATATTATCGAAAATTAGAATCACAAATCAATAATACTAATTAATTAAACTCAAAATTAATTAATAATAACTTAAATTTTTTTTTTGAACTATAATAACTTAATTCTATTTAAGGAACTGTGTCCATTAAGTCAATTATATCGTATACTATTCCCTTGCACGGGAACCAATGGCATTGGGAGAGCTGCGTCTGAATAATTTGTGAATTATTGCCCTAGCTACTATGATGTGAAAGCTATGATTTTTAAGATTCTTTTTCAATATTAGACATATATAATATTAATATATTTTTCGAAATTATATAAGTAAACAAAAAATTTTATACGTAGAACTTCTACTAGTTCAATATAAATAAAATTTATTTTAAAATAAAAAGTCTAATATTTGAATATAAGTTGGTACTATAATTTTTAATTAGAATAAAAAAAATTACAGTAAATAAAAATAAAAAATTATATGAAAATTAAGCATCACTAATGTCATTCACTCATGATTCGTTGTGCTCAACTTAACGTAAAAATATTTTTTAATTTTAATTTATTAAAAATTTATGTGATTTTTATGGTCGAAGAGAGTAGGGAGTGATCGCCGGGTGATATTCTAAGAAGAAAGAAGTGTAGCTCTTGGTAAGCTTTTATGTCGATAAATAGTTATGAGAGGAGCACAGAAATGAATCGTTACATATTGAAAGGAAAGAGATACTGAATTGTATAAGTAGATAAAGTGATCTCAAATAATAGAAGCATAATTTGGAGAAAAATTATAAAATTAATGGTGAGAAACTTAATATATAGTTAAGTGTGTCTGAGCTGAAGTAATACATCCCTAAGTGATTTGTCAAAAAGTACTCAAATCACGTAATTCCCTAAAGCTAAGCAAACAATACCTCTATATTTGGATTATAAGATGTTACATTATAATGTGGTTCAAAGATGAACTAGGCAGAAGCTAGTGGGCTTGTGACGCCCGTTGCCAAAGAGCGCGATGAGTGATTGCTAGGCATTGTTATAAGAGAAAGAAATTGCTGAGGCAAAGTACGACTTTTAATAGGCTTCTAGGCCAATAAATATTAAAAATGGGAGAAATCCTGGCTGTATAAGTAAATAATGTGATCTCAAATAGTAGTGTTGTAATTTTTGAGAAAAAAGTAGTTAAGCGTGTTTGGACTGGAGTAGTACTAGTGACCTTCTAGAAAGTACCCAAATCACACAGTTCCTTAAAGCCAAAGTAAGCAATATCTCTGCGTATAAATCATAAGAGACTACAATTTACAATTTTATTAAGGGGACATTTGCTTCAATGTTATCTTGATGTTATGTTATTTAGAGAAAATAATTATTTGATTTATTATTCAATTAGATTATAAAATTATTAGTCAACATCTAAATGTCATGATATTTAGATTACATAATATAACACTAAGATAACAACGAATCAAACACCCCCTAATTAAATTTCATGCTAATCTTATACTCAAATTAAACGTGTAGCCGACCAAACTAGATAAATGAAGCGAGAAAAATTTGTCCGATTTTCCTTGGTCCATTCCCAAGCCCTCGTGAGTCAAATTTGTTCCTTTCTGCAAGTTGCAAATCTGTAATGAATAACATTATAACAGTATAATACGCAACATTTTTGCGTGCATAATTACCAGCATAGGGGCTGCATGCATGCATGTATGTCTCCTGCATGATTATCAAGTTCGAGTAGGCCATTTTTTTTTTTGGTGTGATTAGACGAGTAGGCCAATTGCCTAATATTATATAGGGTATATTGCTTTCAATTTCTTAAGTCCTGTTTGGCACGAGAGTCAAAATCAAGAACAAAATAGTACTAATTTAAAAAATATCAATAATAATAATAAATAAATTTTTTTAATCATTTTATATAAACTCTAATATAAAAAAAAATTAATTTATTTCACATGCTCAATAATTTTCAATAAAGATATCAACTTTATTTCACATCTTAGATTAAAATATTCGAATCGAGTATTTTTGATATAGAATGTAAAATAAAATTAATATTTTTATTAAAATTTATTGAGTATGTAAAGTAAAATAATTTTTTTTACATTAGAATTTGTGTAGAATGATTAAAAAAATTATTTATTATTATTATTTTTATTTTTTAAATCAGTATTATTTTGATCCTCTTGCTAAATAGGGTCTTAAGGTGAAAAATACTTACAAATTAGTCCAAACTTTATAATTTTTTAAAATCATCAACCATAATGTAAAATTTTAAAAAAAAAATTGGACAAAAATGCGTCTCTGTCTCCATCTTTTTTTTCTCTCTCATTTATCTTTTTTTTTTTCCTTTCGTACGTTTACTGAAGTCGTAGGCTTGTAGCAATTAAATTTAAAATTTAGATATAAATTTAAGATTCTGAATTTTTTTTATTTTTAAATTTTAGAATTCAGAATGCTAAACTCTCTAGCTCTTCATATCAAACTTTAAACATTAAATTAAAGTTTAATATTTTAATTTTGAATCCTCAGAAAATTTAAATTTAATTTTAAATCTAGTATAAAAATCTATTTTTATCTGATTTAAGCTATGAAAATAAACTTTCAATTATAATTTTTTACAGTTTAAAATTTTTATTAGGAATAAAATTTAAGCTAAAAATTTATATTTTAACTGATCAATTCTTAAAGTTAGATATTTCACATTTTATATTTAAAATCTTCTTTCTATATTTAATCAAGCCGCATGAGAATAGATTTTTAATATGTACAAAATTAATAGAGATATTGAATTTTAACATTTAAATTAAAATTGAAGGAGTTTAAATTTTAATCAGTGTTTTAAAAAACTTTAAATAATTATAATGTTTAAGACAAATTAAATCATCTAAAATTTTCATTTTAATAATTCAAAATTTAAAATTTCTTAAATTTTAATGAATATTTAAAGACTAATAATTTAAGATTTTATTATCAAATTAAATTGCTTAAAAATTAATTTATTAAATTAAATTAAGCCTTGCCACCTCCCATCTCTCTCTTTTTGCTTGCACACCAAGAGTTGGAGGGTCGGTCAGAACCGGGGAGAGAGAGCTAGTCGGGTGGTGGCCGTAGCTAGCTCGCAGAGTCCAGCACGGGTGCATTTTTTCGGTTCAAGCATTGAATCATTTAGCACTCGAACATATTTGTTTCCTTAGTTGGGGTGACATAAAAGAATGATCCGTAGATAACAGTCAGATATGATGCAAAATTGAATCTTATTCTATCGTTGATAAAA
The DNA here is from genome assembly GCA_019297695.1 of Apostasia ramifera. Classification (NCBI taxonomy): domain Eukaryota; kingdom Viridiplantae; phylum Streptophyta; class Magnoliopsida; order Asparagales; family Orchidaceae; genus Apostasia; species Apostasia ramifera. The sequence continues at coordinate 577,757 of JAEMOT010000335.1, forward strand.
AATTTCTATATGAAAAATGCGAATCGAAATTTGAAGAAGGGTACCTTGATCCGCAGTAGATAGAGGAGAATTTATTCAACCACATAGATAAAAAATCTTTCGTGATTTTTTTTTCAATTGTAAATGATAGAATGTCATAATTTTTTTTATTCATGTACAAGTGATCATTGGAAACAAATAATATCTCTTACATATCCATCTAGTTTATTGATTTTTTTGAAAAACGAAAATAAATAAATATAAAATAATAAATAAATAAATAAATATAAAAAATATAACTAGAGTTTGTAAATATCCCCAATCTCAAGAACCTAGATGTAAAAACATCTATATAGTTATATATGTATATGTTAGTATGAATCAAGCATGTAACTAAAAATTAAAATTTTGACTTTAGATTTGAATATTATAGAAGAGAAGTAAAAAATTATGTTAAAATTAATATATTTTCTGACCAAAAAATCTAGCTCAATATTAAATGTGAGGTAGAATTTCTATATTAATATCTTTAGTTCTTGATTATTATTATTTAATGAGAGTGCATCTCTCAAACGGACCACCCAACTGGCTAACTTGCCTTGCCATCTCAATTCTTAGGTTCCATTCTACTGGTCGGCGCAAATAACCGGTGCAACGCTATCTTCCTTCATCTTGAAAGCCCTTCTCCATCCCATAAAAAATCTGGGGACGACGACGCCTGCCGGAACTCCCCTTCAGGCTCTCATCATGGAGGTCGTCGTCACCTTCTGCATGATGTTTGTTGCTTCGGCCGTCGCCACCGACACTAGAGCTGTCAGCGTCTCTCTGTGCTTAATTATCATCATCTTCCTCTTCCTTCATCTTCTACGTACTTAATCTAACTCATTAAATTTTCTTTTAACGGACAAATTGCAGGTAGGAGAGTTGGCAGGTCTAGCAGTTGGCTCATCAGTTTGCATCACATCTATTTTCGCTGGGTAATTGGAAGAGAGAGATGAAATTAATTAAACCCTTCTCATCATCATTAATCATAATTCATTAGGCAGAGTGCTGAACATTAATTCTCATATATATATATATAGAACTCGTTATGAAATTGATGTGAATATATGTAGATTAAAACACACATAAACAATTAAACATGCACTAATTGAATGATGACATTCAGTCCCTCATATAATTTTACTGTAGTTAAAAAATCGAGCTAGCTAGGTTGGCAGGAAGAGAGGAGTAGATGGAACAGTAATTAGGTTCATATATTTTGCTGCAAATTTGAGTTGTGCAGGCCGATTTCGGGGGGATCGATGAACCCAGCCAGGACTCTAGGGCCAGCACTCGCTAGCAACCGGTTCGATGCGCTCTGGGTCTACTTTCTGGGTCCGGTTATCGGCACGCTGTCAGGGGCTTGGGCTTATAACTTCATACGCTTTGATAGTTCACCTATGCCTGAAACTCAAAAGCTATCGTCATTCAAGCTTCGTCGCCTGCAGAGCCAGGAAGCTGCAGCTAATATGGATACGTCGTCAGGAATTCCATGATTGATCGCGTGAGCCAGCTTATTATTATTATAAGCTTCAGCGTTTTGCTACGTTAGAATATTGTGCATGCTGTAAAATTAGTGATCAAGGTCATGATGATGATCAGAGAAGTTAAAAGCTTGCTCTTCTGCATGTAATATTATTTAGAAGCTGAATTTTTAGTCTGTGGTTTTGTTTTTCTTGATATATAGTAAAGCCCGTGATGTCACATATATATATATATTATACGTATATAAAGTAGCAGCCTATATATAATGGCATGAAGAAGAATATTGAAGTTGTTTCGTTTATATATATTATTGTTAGTATGCCGTGTAATATGAAACTGTTGAAGTAACTGTATGATATCTATATATATAAGTTGTGTTTCGATACACAGAGATTTTTTTCACATTAGATATTACATCCAACATATATAACTCATGACGTTAATATATAACTTATTGCTCTTAAATACATTGACCTAATTAAAGTTTAGGGAGTATTTAGTTCAATATTATCTTGATGTTATATATCTTATGTTATTTAGAAAAAATGATTATTTGATTTAATGATATCTATCAATAATCTTTTATAAAATTATAAAATTATTAGTTAAAAGATGATATCTACATGTCATGACATATATATTATATAACATAACATTAAGATAACAATGAACTAAATGCCCCCTTAGATATATATTGGTCGACCCAACTCGGGCACTCCCATGCATCAGTCTAGCACCTCTAACAAGTTGTATTATAAATATATTATAATTGTTGGATTAACTATGATATAATTCTTAAGTAATAATGACACTACCTAATGAGGAGATTCTCAAATAACACTGCCAAAATAAGTTGATTATTCATGTTTTCCGTACAGTTTAAGCATCTACTAATAATGTGACAATGAGATTATTGAATAGAATAAATATGTAATATTGCATACCATAATTTCATTTCAACCTCTAATAAATGATTCTAGAAAGGGAGCCAGGTTAATGAGAACAACACTAGTTGAAAATTTCTACCATACATTAATTTAATTTTCTCTTTCTCTCAAGTTTATATCTCTCGGTTATTTAATGCAATGGGCTTCACTATTTTAAGCATGATGACATGCCTACTTATCATATTTTTGTGTTTAGTTAGTGTGATATTAATAATGCTTAAGAATGTCACATTACCGCATACCCTTCCCATTTTGACTCATTATTATCAGTGATATTAATTGCCCCACCATCATATCACTCAAGAAGCAGTCACAGAAGTGGATCCTATAGCATTTGCTATAATTAATCCAACTTAATGTAAATATTATAAGCTTAACTGAAAGGGCTTAAGTTTTAAAACGCATCCAGAGATATACCTTTAAAAAAAATAATTTATATACCAAATTTCTCTTTCTTTTTTTTGAAATTCGGCCGTAGCCTATAATACTATAACAGTAAAAAAAGATACATCAAGTACAAAAGGTTCGATCCTCGTTGAGAATCGTGCAAAAATCGAGTGGGAGGGACATGCCCCTACGCCACTCTGTATCATCTAAACAAGAAAAGGAAGCTACAAAATCGGCCGCTCTATTAGCATCTCTGTATACATGAGATATCCTGTATGCCTTGAAGGCGCAAAAAAGGTCGGCGACGTAGTGTGGAGACGTAAGTTCTGCAATTGAGTACCACATGCATGTACCAAATTAACCTACACTTACATAATAGCATTAGCACACATAATAGCACTAGTGGCGGAGCCACAGGGGGATCAGGGGTGCAACTATAACCCTTTAACTTTTTTTTAATTTAAGACCTTTAACTTTTTTTTTTTTAACTTATACTTTTGAGTTTTATGAAATAAATATAATGTCATAAATTAAAATAATAAGCTGAATAAGAAGTTCAATAAAAGTAGTTAGAGAATTACCAAATTATTCAGCAAATAAATTATATAAATGAACTTTATGTTGGTGAAAACTCATTCAACTTAAAGAATTTATTTAGGTATCTAATATTTTAAACAAGAAACTATTATGTAGCTATAATAAATAATCAATTGACTTATTTAGAGTTTTAATTACTAAATTATTCAGTCATTAATACTTAATTTATTGAATAATCTAGTATTGTATAAGAATTTTAATTTATGAGTAGCAAATTTATTGATTAGTTATTCGAGATGTGTAGCAGAAGTTTTAAATCGAAATTTTTTATTTTAAATAAAATATAATTCTAATTCTAATTTTAACTCTTAAAAAATACTTTAAAAATTGAGATAAAAATATTGTGAAAAAATTATTAATAATAAAAAATTATAATATTTAATTACCACAATTCATATATAACTGAAGAAATATATTATTTATGTTAATTTTATGGTAGTAAGAATTTTAAATTTTTTATTAATTTAGATAATTTTAAATTTTTATAATGTTGTGGTAAATAGTTTATTTAACTCTCCTGATTTGAGGTCTTAGCTCTGCCAATGAATAACTTGCATGAATGATTTTAGATATTATATGCTCTGCATAATGTGCCTCACATACAATTTTTTAAGGATAATTAACTACAAGCCACACAATTTAGTTTTATTTATGTCTTACCCATTCATTCTTAGTTAATTACTCTATGCGCACTCAAAATATTATAAAATCTTATATACACATATTTTAACTTATTTTTATTATAATGAGTAATCATAATTTTTCAATAACCTAACTATAGTTAGATTATAAAAAATCTGAGCTGTTCATCATATTATTTTAAGAATATTTAAATATATTTTGAGTGAAAATCCTAAAACCTTAATATTTAGGTGGCGGTAAAGGAATGAGACATCCACGACGTGAATTTATTTTAGGACAAATCAACGCTTTAGTGTAGTACAATTGAGGAAGAGAAAAATATGTACCATTAAAAGTAAAAATATAATTTTAATAATTTACTAATAGAATATTTTTTTTCAAATATATTTTGATTAAGTTTTAACTCAAATATGTGTATGTAAGATTTTATAATGTTTTGAGTGTGCATAGCATAATTAACTAAGAATGGATGGATAAGGCATAAATAAAAGGGCAAATTTCACCCAGGTCCCTGAGTTTAAGCGTTATTATCACATAGGTCCACGTTTTTAAAATTCTATCTTCGGGGTCCTTAGGTTTTCAAAAATTATCATCTGGGTCCCTTTTTATTTTTTTATTATTAAAAAATATAAAAATTACCATTATACCCTTACCCTCACTTCTCCTCCAGATCCGGCAGCCGCGCAGCCACCGCGCCGCCACCGCGCCGTCACCGCGCCGCCCCG
>JAEMOT010000335.1:582772-624899 GCA_019297695.1 Apostasia ramifera
AGGCGGCGCGGGGGGGCGCGGGGCGGCTCGTGGCGGCGCGGTGGCGGCGCGGTGGCTGCGCGGCTGCCGGATCTGGAGGAGAAGGAGGGTAAGGGTATAATGGTAATTTTTATATTTTTTAATAATAAAAAAATAAAAAGGGACCCAGATAATAACCCTTAAACTCAGGGACCTGGGTGAAATTTGCCCTAAATAAAACTAAATTATATAGCATGTAGGTAATTTTTTTTTTTTTTTTTTATCTACATAGCTTTTAGAATGATAATGTGCAAATAAGTGCACACACACTACAAGAAATTGGCATGCTTAATTAGAGAAGTTTATCATAAATTAAAAACCTATATTAAAGTTCTAATAGTTCTTTAACAATAATTTTAACAAAAGTATTACTTTTTGTTAGAGAATTAGCAAGAGGAATTTACAAGAGAATAAAATTTTGTTGTTAATTGAAAAAAACTAAAGAAGTTTCTGCCTATTGAAAATTTTTAGTAAGGTATATAATAAAAGTAAATACTTTTGTTATACATCAACAAAAGTTAACACTTTCATTATATATCAAATTATTTAACAAAAAAAATAATTCTTGTTAAATTAATTTCAGATTTATATAACAAAAGTAAAAAAAATTCTTGTCATATTTCAAACTATTTTATAAAAAAATTAAGGTAAATTGCAATCTTGCTTTTGAGGTAGTGAGGGTGTTGTAAATTAGTCACACTTTTGAAAAATGTTGATTTTGATCCATTATAAAATAACTATTTTTTTAGAATCACATCTTTTGTTGATTAAATTTTATAAAAAATATAAAATTTAATTATTTTTTAACTAGCTTGAAATAGTTACATATTTTAAAATGACTCTTACTCCCTTATTCTCATCATTCTCGTTAATGATTGGAATAATTTTACAGTATAATGATAAATAATTAATAATTATATTTTAATTGGAACCAAACGATAACACTTTTACAACCTAAGAAATCAAAATCAAGGTTTTTAAAATATTATGATTAATTTACAATATCTTTTTAATCTCAGAGGCCTGGATGCAATTTACCTAAAACAACATTTGAATTATATAGAGGGGTATAAGTCTATTTCATGTCGGCGATATATCATAATAGTAGCATCTCACGCTATTTTTGTTGGATTGATCGAACATTTCTCCTTTTTCACCCCAAACTCTTCTTCTTCGATCTCTCCCCTTCTACGTCACTTAACTCACCAACCGAACTCTGAGCTAGTCGATTGATGTAATGATAAAATTATTTTTTAGTAACAAAATTCTTACGACAAATCAAATGTTATCACAATTACCTATATTAGATGACAAAAAAATGTCATTACCAATTTTTCATACCAGTTATTTATTTAGTGACAAATTATAAAAAAATGTCACTACATCATTTTTTTTTTTCCATATCCTAAATATTAATAATAATTTTTTGATGAAGACAAAATTTATCACTCTACCTTAAATCTTGAAAGTGATTCGATACATGCATCTTAGTGATGACAATAATAATGTTAAAACTGCGACATCTCTTTAAGAGGATGACCACTTTTCTAAGATATTTGTTATATAAAAATCACATCATAAAATAGAAAAAATTCTTTAAAAAAAACATCAAAACAATCTAATATTAGTGAAAAAGTATAGAGAATAATATTGCAAACTTTGAATCGATTTCAGTTTAATACTAACACGCCTATTTATTTATAAGATTAAATTTAATAAAGTTAAAATTAAATTTAGATAGAGAAATTTTTTTATTAAAAATTGTGAATGATGTGAAATAAAGTTGTTATTATGTTAGAAAATATGAGGAATGTAATATAAAGTTAGTTATTATGTTGGGATATGTGAAGGATGTAATATAAGTTAGTTATTATTTAGTAATGTGTGTAAGATGTGATATAAAGTTAATTTTTAATATTAAATTTTATGTGTGATATGATATGTCAATTTAAAATTAAATTAGGTTATTTTTTAATTGCTAAACAAATAAATGCAAAGGTGGTTTTTATCCCGGAATACATAAATTTTTGCTAAGAATTAATAAGCTATATATTATATGTGAGAGAAGATAATTTTTTCTTTTTAAATTGAGAATACATAAATTTTCACAAGTGCACCATGTGGTTTTCTTCGCTGATCAAGATAAAAATTTTCAATATGAACTAAGAATAGAATATAGTATATTTTTTTAAAGAAATTTTTTAAGATAAAAAATATTATTGTATATTAGATAAACTAGGAAATCAAAGATAAATGTTTTGTTTATAGCTAATGATCACTTAAAATTTACGAAAGGATACCTAGAAATTTGAAATCTCTTCAATCAAAGATGTGCTTGATCAAGCATCGTCCATATTGTTACAAAAATTTGGATGAGTGATTTTCACCTAAAATTTTTAAGACTGTTGATGCTTGAAATCTAAGAGAAAATTAGAAAAAAAATTTTTTTACGTAGAAGCCGCATAAACGGGAAAATCATGGCTCCAATCTCACGGCGGCTTCAAAAGTTTTCACTAAAGAGAAAATTTTTACAAAAATAGAGAGCTGAGATTTCCCTTAAAAGAGAGAGAATCTATTTTATTCTCATTACAATGAGATTTTATAATCTAAGCTTGACTTAAATTAGTCACTTTAAAGAAAATGATTTCTGCCTCTGACATAACTCCAATGATGGCAGCGCGCTCAGAGCATTGAGACCCTGCTCGTACGGGTTGCACAACCCTTACAGATTGGCTATGTTTCTTAAAAACAATATGAAAGTCTTTACTTTGTACTTGCCTGAGTCTAGGTAGTTCGGCTTGAAGAGTTCAACTTGAGTTCTTTGGATTGAGTTTTTTGTCATATGATTGTCATTGAATTTCCCTTGTGCACTTGTCATGTGAATTATCTACGTGTACGTTCCAGATGTGCTGGCGTAGATCCAAATACAACAAAGACCTAACTAGGAAACTAATTAATTTGGCACTTCATATGCCACCACATCATCTATTGTGAAATGAGTTTGTATGATTTTTCATTTAAATATGATTTTGCATATAAATTTGACTATGGAGTTGTGGAATGTTTAACAAGATATTTGATACAAAAATTCTCAGTAGCTTGACTGGCTCAAACATTCAAACTTGACTGCCAACAAACACCGTCAGGACTTTTCTAAATTTTGTTTGAGTTAAAAAAATCAACTTGAGTTTATTTTCTTGCAACAAGATGTTAATTTACTTAAAATGGAATTAATTAATTCAAAATTAATTTGATTTGTACACATTTTATGTATTTAAATACTTAATATAATTAGGTACTTAATCTATGTACTCACTAAATTTTTTATATATAACACATGTTATTTACTGTATTTATTTTACTTAAGATTTAAAAATATTAACATCTCTCGGACTATGCAGTTACTTTTATAATCGTGTTCTTCTAGTCTAATGAAAAATGAGCTTAACTAAGAATCAAAAGATCTCAAATTTGAATCATATTATCATTATAATTTTTAAGTAATTAAGATGGGAGAAATTATAATACAAATAGCTAAAATAAAAAAAATAACAATCACTTAATATTTACATAAATTTTATGACTTTTAGTATTAGAAATTTTAATTTTAATTTTGTCAGACGTGTGGCATTTAGACTGTAGATCAGCTGAGTTTCAGCGAGTTGCAGCTACTTTGAATTCAAAAATTTTGAGTCTAACTCGTCACAAATTTGATTTCAACTCGAAATAATTTTGAGTTTCTATCTTTAAAAAATAATAATATTATAAATAAGTATTAATATGGGTAAATATCATTCAAATCTTTGAGATCTGAGAGTAATATAAGTTGCTTTATGATTTTAAAAATATTTGAAAGAGATTTCTAAGATTTATTATATTTAGGTTTCAATTGATTATTTTTTACTTATTTTTATATATTTTTAAATAAATTTATATTTCAATTAAATATACAATTATAAATGGAAATATCCCACCTCTATCTCGGCGGCGTTGTCTGTGCACACAGATTGTCGCGGGCAAGCTGGCGTTGCTTGAAGGAAATGCATGTGTGGGTCAGTGCGTGTGACTGACTTGCTCACACACTAGCCAAGTTGTGCATGCCCCGCGTGCTGTGGCCTTGGAGTGCAGGGTGAAAACCTCGGGCGCAGGGTTGGCATGGGCGCACTCTCAGATCCAGCACAAGCGCGGCACGCCGTCCCTGCATGCATGTCCTGCTGACCGCCACACGACTGTTTGTGCACGTAGGTAGTGCTGTCGTGGCATCACTGAAAGTGAAGAGAAATATTTATGTACTTTTATAATTATATATTTAATTTAAATAAAAGAAAATATTTTAAAATGTAAAAATATATAAAATAATTTAAAAATTTTAATTGAAAAATAAATATACACTTTAGAGTTTTTATTAAATTTTTTTTGAAATTGTGGACTTAATTTATATTACCTTATCCTAGACTTAAAAGACTAAATTATATTTACACTGTTACTATAAATAAATATAAAAATGAATAGTAATTTATATATATCTAATTATTATTCTTTTAATAGTTCAAGTCAGTTGAACTTTATATCGAGCGAGGCTCGTACTTGAAATAAAATATTGGCTAATAGCTTTCGAATCGGGCCAAAATTCATGCTTAGTGAGTTTCGGGCTTTTTGCGCGCTGGCATTCGTCCTTCATCTACGAAACCCTGAGGGGCGTAGCCCATCGTTTGCCCGTGGAACGGACGACAGTGAGTGGCTGAAGGGATAAGCAAGAAAATCCGATGATCTCTGGACTTCACATGCTCCTCCGGCCACCGGTTGTTTCTGTGCCGACGATCGCCATCTTCCCCGCTGGCAGGATACACACCTTTCCTAGTAAAGGCGGGAGAGTTCTTCCCTGTCGTTTCTCTGTATTCTCAGAATCCAAGCGAATCCATGCTCTTGGAATTGTAAAACTAAGAAAACTCCAGTTTGCGTGCTTTTACGACTCAAAGGAGAAGTTGCGTAAAGATATTCCGGATAAGGTACCTTCTCCCCTTGGTGAGCGTTGAGAGTTTGGGAGATGTTAAATGTCTCGTTTATTATGAAGAAAACCCATATCCGATTGGGTTGGAAGGCCTTGTTGACATGTGGCTCCAGCGCTGCATCACAGTCGTACACGTGTCGTACACGTGGCAAACATTTAGCATGATATTTCGCTAACCAAGTTCATTCCTTGCAGGCATCGGAACTCCAATCATCAACCACGAGGTTTGGTCGAGCCACCAAACATCGTTCACGAGGTTACAGCTACAGCATTGCCATACCATCGTCCACGATGATTCAAACGTGCATATCATCGTCCATGATGTTTCGCCGGATTACCTTAGAACATCCTGACAGCATGGGCCCTCACCACCCGCTGCAAGTTCCCATAAGGCGCGAAGACCAAGAAGTCACTTGCTTCACCCACTACTACCAGACTTCTCCAAAACCGACAGAGGTGGGACCGCCAATATGGGCTCAACTCCAAACGTGCATCCCACTCTGAGAAATCAGCACTGTGCCCTATAAATATCCTTGAACAGAGCTTCGAAAGGGTAGAAGAACCAAGGAGGACGAGTCGCACAGAGATCTTCTTCTTCTTCTTCTTCTTCTTCATTTCCTCCTTCTGTAGAGGGGAGCCCTTTTCTTTCTGAGTTCTGGTCATATCTATACTTGGCCTAAGCGGCCTCCTCTTTGAGATATAGTGAAACATTTCGAGCTCGTCTCGGTGGACGTAGGGGATCTCATTCCTGAACCACCTTAAATTCTCTGTGTGCTTTTCTGAATGCTCCTTTCTTCTTCTAAGCCTCAACCAGCAGGTTTCAGCTATCTGCGCGCCGCCGTCTCTCAGGACTCTTCATTCTCCTCTCTTCTGGGACCCCCTGTTTCCCACGTCAACATTTTCTGGTGCTTTCATTAAGACCTGAGAGAATGGCGGCCAGAACGCGCAGAACCAACTCCGCTACTCGGAACGCCCAAATTGCTGAGCTGCGCGAGATGCTGGCAAATCTCACTGACCTTGTTACTGATCTCGCCACTCGGAAGGCGACGGTCCTACAGCAAACCCGGGCAGCCAACACTCCACTGATGCAGCCTTCCCGCTGATCTCAGTGGTCCCTGCTCCTCTTTCGTCGGTTGCGGCGGCTTCTGCTCCGTTCCCGCCGATTGTGGCGGCTCTGCGTCTATCTCCGCCGATCGCGGCGACCCCAGCACTCTTCCCGCAGATTGCGGCGGACGCCCCTCCTCGTCTTCGGGAGCAGAGGGGGGCTCCTCTTACTTCAAGAACTCCCTCTGCTCAGGCCTCTAGCTCCTCTCATCCTCCTAGTCAGGATTTTCCCCACCGGGGCCCCCCTCAATATGGGTCTGAGGCCTTCTTTGGACCTCTTAACTTCGATGTCGCTTTTTGCGACGCTATTCGCCAAGTGTCGGCCCCTAAAGACTTCAAACCGCCACGCTTGGAAGTCTACAAGGGCACCACAGACCCTCGTGAGCACATCCAAGGGTTTGAGGCAGCCCTCCGTTACCGCCAAAGAGACGAGGCGACGAAGTGCCACCTTCTTGCCACCACGCTGAAAGGAGCTGCGTTCACCTGGTTCATTAAGTTTCCCAAAGGCTCTATCAGCTCCTACAAGCACATGAAATAGGAATTAATCGCCCTCTTTATAGGACGAATCCGCATAGCTCTCTCCGATATGGTGCTAGACAACATCAAGCAGGGAGAGAAGGAGAGCCTATGAAGTTACACCAACCGTTCTTTCGCCGCCGCGGCAGAAACCGAAGACGTCAACCCCGCCGTCGCCATACGCAATTACCGCAGGGGGCTGATTAGTGGTGATCTTTCCAAGTCTCTGCAGCTAGTGAAGCCCAATAGCTTTCCTGAGCTAGTGGCAAGAGCTAGTCAGTTCGTGCTCCTAGAAGAAGCAGGAAACGGCGCACTCGATATTTCTGACTCTAGAGCTGAGCAAAGGGTGAAAAGGAAATATCGAGACAGTGAATCTGCGAACCCAAGAGATGGAGAACAGACCTGATCTTCGTCCACACATCGTCCACGATGTTTAACCCACTGGCATGGGCCTCATTCCCTCTATCATGATTTTTTGATAAAACTTTACTGGATGCTTCATCTTATGATATTCTAGATTTCTTATTCCACTCACGACATTGCGGAATTCATTTCTAGAATTCGTATATTCGGTATCCTGGTTTTCTGGGAATTATTTACTGCCAGTCTTTTGGAATTCAATTACAACAGTTTTGGATCTCTATCATACAATCCTTTGAGCCAACATCATCGTTGCACGTAACATCGTGCACGATACTTGCTCTTATGTTGAGTTATTCTAACACTCCTACTTACGGAGGTCACTGAGCCTAGTTATGCCTGGTAGGCGGGGTCTCGTATCAACATCTGGAACTTCTCCATAAGACCATCCGGCTAGCGGAGGGCCAGAAGGCCTGCCTTAGGGCAGTCCCTGCTATTTACTCACGATATAGGTCCCCCCTAAGTAGAGTGCATTCGCCTCCCACTAGGATCTGCCGCTTTGACGGAGGTCAGCTCATGCCTCAAGTACAAACATCGACCACGATGTTTCAGACGATCTAAGTCCTTTTGGCATTGGGTCAGATAATCCCTCTTAGGCAGGACCTCTACTGTTATTATCATTACTTATTTTCTGTGCAGATATGCAAAAAGGAGTATGACACTGATCTCCCCATAACAGAGATGGCTCTGAGCCTGCTCATCCATCCTCAGGATAAGCCCACTTATTCTGTTCTGTCATCTCCCTAACTTTGCTCTTTCCTCTTTTCTTGCAGGAATCATTGTGGCAAGAGTGCCAACAAGAGGGCGCCACCCTAACTATCCATGCAGATCTCAAGCAGCGCGTCTACCACTGTCACGGTTCGCATGCTAGGATCCACATAAATGTTCGCGCCCCAGCATGCGAGGGGCTAATGTTGACATGTGGCTCCAGCGCTGCATCACAGTCGTACACGTGGCAAACATTTAGCATGATATTTCGCTAACCAAGTTCCTTCCCTTGCAGGCATCGGAACTTTGGTCGAGCCACCAAACATCGTCCACGAGGTTACAGCTACAGCATTGCCATACTATCGTCCACGATGATTCAAACGTGCATATCATCGTCCATGATGTTTCGCCGGATTACCTCAGAACATCCTGACAGTGTGGGCCCCCACCACCCGCTGCAAATTCCCATAAGGCGCGAAGATCAAGAAGCCACTTGCTTCACCCACTACTACCGGCCTTCTCCATGACCGACAGAGGTGGGACCGCCAGCATGGGCTCAACTCCAGACGTGCATCCCACTCCGGGAAATCAGCACTGCGCCCTATAAATATGAACAGAGCTTCGAAAAGGGAGAAGAACCAAGGAGGACGAGTCGCACAGAGATCTTCTGCTTCTTCTTTTTCTTCTTCATTTCCTCCCTCTGTAGAGGGGAGCTCTTTTTTTTCTGAGCTCTGGTCATATCTGTACTTGGCCTAAGCGACCTCCTCTTGAGATATAGTGAAACATTTCGAGCTCATCCCGGTGGACGTAGGGGATCTTATCCCTGAACTACTTTAAATTCTCTGTGTGCTTTTCTGGATGCTCCTTTCTTCTTTTAAGTCTCAACCAGCAGGTTTCAGCCATCTGCGCGCCGCCGTCTCTCGGGACTCTCTATTCTCCTCTCTTCTGGGACCCCCTGTTTCCCACGTCAACAGGCCTATTCTTCAATTAATGCTCTTCCTTTTCAGTGGAAATTTTAAAGGGTTTTTTGTATGTATAGATGCAATTTCGATGATAGGGATCTACTTGCTACTTCAGAGAAACATAGGTAAGCGAACCTGGTGCTCATTCAACCATATTGCATCCTTTTTAGCAGTGATCATCATAGTCATGTTCGGATAATGAGGAGTTTGTCACACAGTCAAGCCATCTTGCAGGATTTTTTTTATTGTGTTTTTGAAATTTTTGTAATCCGTTAATTGCATCTGATAAAGAATTTTTGCTATTCGTGCAAGTGCTTGGGAGTAAATTGGCCCATCCTTCAACGATGGGATGTGCCTTGGGAGTGGCAAACTGTTTTCTTTACTTTGATTGCTTGTGGAGCTAGGTACATTCCTCATTTTCTGGATAACATTAATGTTTCATTAAGAATACAAGCTCATGAGATCAATATAGTCATTTTCCTTGTTTTTTTACTTAGGGTGCGTTTGTTTGGTTCAATGTTATTGTGATGTTATGTCATATTATTTTGAGAAATTGATTATTTTATTTGATGATATATTTATATAGTATTGCAAAAAATTATAAAATTACTGTTCTAAAATGATATCTTAATGTTACTCAAAATTGAATGATATCTATGTGGCACACTAACTGTAATGAACGGAGGTGGGGTTACATTAATTTTTTATTATCATCTTTTAATATAGTGACTTGAACCAATCAAACAATAATTTAGAGATAATATTGACATCCAAATTACATTGATATATGGACAATATGAACATCTAGATAGTATTGAACTAAATTCTCCCTTAATATGCTCTACTTCTATTTTTCTTAAATTGTTCTGTTTGCTATATTATACAATAATGACAACAACTAAGCCTTTATCCAATTAAGTGAGGTCGGCTATATGATCCTTTGTTTCTATCAAATCCTTATTAAGCTCTTAAATTTCTATATATCATGCATAATATTTTTAATGTAACGAAACTAAAAATTCTTCAGACAGCTTTGCATTGACAGGCTTACTGGAAACAATAGCACTACCCTATCTTGGCTTTCAAGGTGAAGAAGTAAGTTTAGATCAGAAGGCTGAGATATTGTTTACAGGGCAATTGTATGTCCTAAACCTTGTTTTTCTCCTGTTCTAGTAACTAAAAAGAATTAGATTGAAATGCGACTTGGGTTTTCAATAATTGATGTTTTTCTTGTTGGTGTAGTGCTGTCACAGCTGCTGTTCTAGGTGTTCTCTACGGTATAACTAACACATTTCAGCCTCTTCCAGATGATGTCTTTTGTTATGGTATGTACTCAACCTTTGACCATGTTGCCATAATTATTTATTGAAAATACAGTCCATCTATTAGAACTACTGTTGTTTACCTGTTATATGTTGACAATAATATGTTGATGACCGATTACTGCTACAAATCCTTGTTCTCTCTCCATCTGCATTATGTGTGGAGCTCCAACTTTTCACCTCGCATATTATCAAAAAACAAAAACCACCTCACAGGCAAACCTTATGGCCTGTTTTCATAATTTGGTAATCGCTCTTTCTTAGATTGCTTCATATCAAACTAGTCCATGAGATTGTCTTCTTGATGCAGTCAGAGAGTGCTTGACAAATAATCTATGTAATTTTGTAATTTCAGATCCAAGGGAACCCTTCAATCTTCAAAAAGGTTGGCTTCTCTGGGCAGGAGTGGGATTGTTTGGTGCAGTAATTTCTATCGCACTAGTAGGACTTCTCCTGAATTTTATTAATGGTGAACAGCCACAAAGAGAGGTCAAATCTTTTTATGTCATATCTGAAGATTATTTTTATTTCAACTTATAATTCTTTTACTTTGTTCATATTTTGAAATATTTCAATTTTGCATTTATCTATTTATCTAAACTCACTATTCTGTGATAGAGCGAGCTTTAACACAGTCGAGGCCAACAAAAATTTGCTCAATTTCTTCGAAATGAAAATTTGTATAATTCCACCTCCGAAAGAAAGAAACCGTGGATAGGGAGCTGTAGTGTTAAAAGGTTTTCCTTAGAAAAGTGGTTGTAGTTAAGTTGCTTAAAAATTAGATCTTTTCAGATGAACCGGTTTTTCTTTTTTCGGGGGAGTGGTGGTTGATGGGAATAATTATGAATCACGTTTGAGTTTAGTCACGTAACAAATATAACCAAAATTTATGGAATATCTAGATAACAAAGCTATTGGTAGCAATAGGTTCTTAGTGATTAAAGAAGATTAAGGGAACTTATGATGATGCTAGAAAATTACTTTATTGCTAAGTTGTCCATGTGACAGACACCTATGGGGGAGTCAACTTGAGAAAGTAATCAATGTTGATAATCCTAACTGAAGGCCTAATGTTTGAGTTGGACTGCTCAGTATTTGGGTTAGAACCCTTATATTTATCAAGCACCTAGGTGGCTCCACCCGATCATAAATTTACATAGTTTGGAAGGAATCTTTTAAAGATGATTAGGACACCAAAGATTGTTATTCTCGCCATGCTCCCATCCATTGTCTGAGCTACCAGAGGAAGTGGAGAGGGACAAAACTCCATATTTCCCAGCTCGAGAAAACGACGTAAGAGAGTGGGACATTACTTTCCCCTATTTAGACCTTTATATAAATATAAGAAAAGAAGAAACAAGGGATTCTTTAGCTCTCTCATAACTCACCACCACTGTTGGCACATGCACCCTTAGCAACCAAGATGTTTAACAATTCAAAGGAGTTGAGCCATTCAAGAAAATTACTTTACTGCCTTTTAATCTCTTCATTTTTTCCTTTGTATTTCTCTCTTTCTTTCTTCGTCTCTCTCTTTCATTCCCTATGTTTGTACTTTGTCTTTCTTCACTCTAGAGTGGAGACCATCGTATTCCCCATTTTTCAATTAGTGAATTTAAATAGTCGAGTTTTGCGTTATGGTTTCTTCTTATACACTTTGATTTCACATAAAAATTTCGATTTAATTTTCATTTTTCTTTGTTTTTGAATTTCTTGTATTTTTATTTGTAGTTCGATCTAGTTGACCAGCATTCATGTTAATAATTTGGCGCCTTCGTACAGTTTGATTCTTGTGTTTTTTCTACTCTCCATATGGCCAATGAAAACAATGTCAAAATCCATTTGTTTTCATTCCAGTCTAATTGCTTCTTTTTCCTCTACTACTTCAGTAACCGTACATTCAGCCTCATCAACCACTCACCACTTCGATAAAGAAAATGCATTGGATCGACAGTGGGCCATGATATCCACACAAATGATTAGAAATCCGTTCGATCAAATGATCGATAATATGAAGCATATGACCCAAACGGTGAACACCTTGTTGAAGACCTGCTATACCCTTGTTGCACCCTTAACATAGTAGACCCAAGGGATCATACCCTAGATTTCATTGCAGCCACATTTTCTAAGTCCTCGATCCGACCTTAAGTTATCGTTGTGGAGCGTATGCCCTACTTTATGTAGCTTTTGCTCTAAAAAAGCCAATCACTCTGGCACTTCACGCCTTTGAACTTGAAGATACTAACTCTTACTAAGATGCGGACAATCATCAAGAAGTATACTATCAGCTAGCATGGCATGTACATGGTTCTTGTGATACTTGCAACACCTATTACCTACAAGTTTAAAGCGCCCAAGCTTGATCGTGAAACGATTCAACAATGCATTTATCACATGTGATCCAAGTTTAGATGCCTACAAGTGTAGATTATTCACCACCACACTGGCCGACCTGGCAATGAATTGGCCAGCTAACCAAGGAGTTCTCCACTAGATTTGTAGCCTTGAGGCCGTGTCTCAAACTATTATGACCTTTAGCCAAAGTTGAAAAGGATCCAATGAGTCGCTAAGGGACTACATAGATAGTTTTTTATGCATGAACTTGTAACTAATGACGCCATTGATGACTAATCCATGGTTGCTTTCATCAGTGGGTTTCAGTAAGGCAAGCGTTATGAAACCTTTGTTAAAGATAAAGCAAAGACCCTAATTGAAGTGTGGAATAGAGCCGAGAAAACAGTTAGCCTCAAAAATTCTATGAGCTACGCTTCCCCTCCCTAGAAAGTTAAAGCAAAGCATCAAGGAATGACTTCACCTCCTCTTCAATCAGGAAAGATTTCCAAGATTGATTTTTGGCCTCTTCCTCCTAATCACAGTCACCAGCAACACCACAACAAACAACGAATTAGTATCTTGTTGTACCTAATAGCTTGATTGAAGAAATATTTTCTACATTGAAGTTAGAGGGTCTCGTTGTAGTCTTATTGCTCGCCGATGTCCCAGGATCAAATGATGGTCTTGGCCCTTTCTGCAAGTTCCATGACAAATTTGACCATTACTTGCATAATTGCTGCCAATTAAGAGGTCTCATCAATTGCCTTATTGCTACCGGGCAGTCCCTTTGTGCCAGAGGGTTAAGAGGATGAACACTATTAGGGCTGCACACCACTATTTTTAGCAGAAATAATAACCACACAACCAAGAGCCCATCGTAGCATCATCTCAGCCAGTAGCACGGTAAGTGAAAAGCTTTAGCAAGAAGGTAGTTCTAACAACCATGGGCTTTGACACTTGGGTCGTAAGGAGTGCATCTCGTTGGTTCCTTAGTGACCTTTAGAGGAATTTAGAAGTATAAATTCTCAAGCTATTTAAATTTTTGATATTTTTCATTACATAAGACATCTTAGAAGAGGATAACAGCTACGAAGACCTATTGTGATTATGACAACAATTGTGAACGTGGAGGTCTATTGCATTCTCGTTGACACCGACGGTACAGTAGATGTAATATATTGTTCAGTCTTCCTCAAGTTTAGAGTCGTAGTGATCAATCTGTTGCCTTTTCTTATGATTGTATCAAGCTTCTCTAGACAAGTTCTTACCTCAAAGGGCTGTGTTGCTCTACGTCACCCTTCGAGACTACGCAAATCTAGTGAAGAAGATGATTGAGTCATGGATGCATCCTTGGCGTACAATATTATTTTTAGGTGACTGGTGATCAACACTTTCTAGATGGTGCCTTCTTCCTTGCACCTTTACTTGATCTTTCTCACACTTGGGATGTCTTGACAATTAAAGAAGATCGTAGATAAGCAAAGAGGTGTTAAGATATCACCGCTAGGTGCACACTGACTACCTGGACCCAAGAGTGGAAAGGCCTGCCAAACCCAAAGGTAATGTAATATCTATCTCAATATCGAATGATGAAAAGTAAGGTAATATAATTGTATCTCAGTCTTAAGATGAGAGGGCATTTGTTGTAGCCCTTTTTTGCTAGTATTTTGATATTTTCATCTAGAGCCTCCAGGATATGTTTGGGATAGAAATGGAAAACTATTAGGGAAAAGAAACTTTGTGGGTGAGAAGCTAAAAACTATGTGGGGAAGAAGTCTATAAATTCAATGATGTAAGATTATTTGTGTATTGGAATAGCTATATTGGATTCCTAATGTTGTGGTAGTTCCAAAAGACAATAGGTGGAGCATGTGTGTGGACTTTACAGACTTCAACAATGCTTGTTGTTGAAAATAGATAACTTGGTAGACTTTACGGTAGTTTTGTTGACTTTGAGCTTGCTTGATGCTTTTTAGGGATATCACCAAATCAAGGTGGTCAAGAAAGACGAAGAAATTCATCACTATTTACAATATCTTTTGCTAAAGTGATGAAAGATCTTTGAGTCTTGGTTTTTCCCAAGCTATCTTTAATTGCTTATTGCTAGCAACACAAATTTAGATGCTCTTTTTTTTGTTGTGGCTTCTTCCTCCTCCATCGTTTTTTTCTGTAATGATAGTCTTACATGTTAATATTCTTATATCCAATTGCTTTCTTTATACACACACACACATATACATATGCATATATGTGTGTGTGTGGATATGTATATATACATATAGTTATATGCATGTATTTTGATATACAAGTGTATACATAATAATTTAATCACCTTTGTTCTTTGGTTCAGACAGATGCTTTAATACGATTGTTACCATTGATTGGCTCATCAACTGTCAGGTAGTGTGATTCATAGTTTTCTTAGTGAATTTATAGGTTGTTGCCTGCACCACATGGCTAATTATATATTTATGGTTTTTCCTTGTAGCACTGTATGCTTAGTTGTCATCACAGGTGTTTTGGCCCCTCTACTAGAAGAGACAGTGTTTCGAGGTTTTTTAATGGTATCCTTGACGAAATGGTAATGGTTTCTTTTCTGTTTTTATACTTACTAGTAAGCTCAATAGGATGTTTCCAGTCATAACTTTATATTTATGAGTTACATATAAAACAATTTGTTTACGACACTTTGGCCGACTAATTTGGTCCAATCGATAATACTGATTGCGGCCTTGTTATTAATTAGTGATTGTCTAATTAGTGTCAATAGCATTGTTCGCATATGATGTGCACCTGATGTGTGATTAACTTCGGTTTCTGCCCAAAGGCTGCTGAACTCTCTTTCATGGTGACAAAGTGCAGAGATTATGAGAACCAATAGTGAAATAATTATAATTGGTTTCTCTAGTTTTCACGCTTAGGGTTAAGCATGACCAATTTTTTCAAAATTTATTATCGATGTAGATGCTTTTCATAGAAGTGTTGATGCATATAAATGATACCAATTTTCTTGGCTTGTTTTGAAGTTTGTCAAATATTCCGCACTGTACTGTTTTTTATCTTCATTTGTTACATGCTAGGTTCATATCTTATTATTCGTGTATAGAAATCCCAATCAAGAATCATTCTTCTGGCATCTGTTTCTACTGGTGTTTATGATAATAAATGAGCTAGCATGATGGCTTCTTTCTCATTTTTTTAAAAGATTCTCGCACTTTTTCTTCCTTGATATTTCCATGTTCACTAGGTTTTAGTGATCTTGATCTACCTATGTTCTCGTTTCCCTGCCTACCAGAATGTGAAAATTTCCTTATAATGCAGGTTGCCAACTCCAGTTTCAGTTCTTCTCAGTGCTGCAGTCTTTGCTATTGCCCACCTGACCCCCGGAGAGTTTCCTCAACTCTTTGTGCTTGGTAATGTACCTGAACTTGATCAGCATGTTTCTTTAAATCATCACAAGTCACCAACACTAAATTGGTTTAAGGAAATAACTAATTTATTGACAACTAAATAATCTGTGGTCTTATTATATCAAACTGTTTTTAATAAGAATAACCGGAATGATTCGCATATGGTTTAAAATTGTTTGAGAGTTTTTTTGATAATGACTTTTGCTGGGTTGTAGGGAGCTACTCTTCTCTTTTTTTCCGCCTTAAACCTTAAACTCGCCGTTTTTCCTTGTTGTACTTGTCCGGCCTTCTTCTTGAACATTAGTTGATTATGAAACATCTACTTTTTTAAAATTTTTCATATAGAGATGTGACATCCGATTAGGTTAGCTGACTGAAACATCTTTAATTCCTTGTCAACATGTAAACAGGGGTTGCCTTAGGGCTCTCTTACACTCAAACACGCAATCTTCTCACGCCCATCACCATCCATTCATTTTGGAATTCTGGTGTGATTTTGCTGCTGACATTTCTTCAGGTAAACCAGCATTACTCATTCCAGCTGATCATTTGGTTCTTTCAAGCAGTTAAATCCTAGATATTACTTATTTTTGACATCATTTAGAAAATATTTCAGATTATCAGAAGTATTTAATTACTTGTATAACACTATATTTAATAAACATTATAGATTTTACACTAGTGGGATAAAAGCTTGTATTATAGATTTTGCACTCAATTCTGAAAAATTACAAAACATATATTAGCCCAATTAATCACTCTCCGTATGCTTCTCTGATTGAAATGAAATATTTTATTTATACTTTCTAGTCAGTGTCTAACGAAGGATTTCTAAGTTCTCGTGATAAAGTGCATTAGTGTCAAATAAGATTGTTTATTTTAGTTTTTGTTGGCTTTTAGATCAATGACTAGATATCATTGTTGTATTGAAAATTTAAATGACTAGATTCCATTTCATTTAAGTCAATAGCTAGGATCTAAAGTTTTTAATTAAGTTAAGGATCAAACTTGGTTAAGATACTATAATGACAGCAAATGGAATGTGTAATGTATAATTTGTAATTAATGTTCTTCACAAGATTTATAATTTTTGGAGAATTTAATATAAAATTTCTATAATACTTATTAAATATGATCTAGTATACGTAATTCTTCAGTTTTTAAACAATATTTAATCTGAATTTCCTTCCGCTGCTTATTTTACAGCTCCAAGGTTATGATATCAGAGAAATATTGCAGGCTTCTTGATCATGATGCTTCATGATCTGTCTGGAGGTAAAAGAAACAGGAATTTACTCCTTGATTTCGCACGTTGCTCTCTATACTCCATTGATGTAATTTGATATTTTTTATTTTAACGAATTTTAGTGCTACTTTGTTGCCAGTTTTCAGGTAAGAATTTATTTATTTTTTCTTTAAAATATCTTCGTAAGATATTTCTGAACTTGCTGTTGGAAGAAACATTATGTTGTTGCCAGTTTTCAGGTTGGACCGTGAACCGGTCTCTAGTTCGGTCCAGTTCTATGTTAAAATCGAAGAAGGATTGAACTGATTTAGACCGGATTGAATTCGTTTAAATTGGATTGAACTGATTTAGACCGGATTGAACTGATTTAGACCGGATTGAACTGGTCAAATCGGGTGAATTAATTGAATCGGTTAAATGCCAATTCAACCGAAAATTTTATATTTTATATTTTTTGTTTAATATTTGTAAGCAAGTTAATAAGTTTTTTAGATAAAAATTTATATTTATGAAATTTTTTTTTAAGAATAACTAAATTTTTTAATTTAAATATGAATTTATATTAATTAATTTCAGATTGAATATATATAATATATAATATTTAATTTTTAAGAATAATTATTTATATGTCATATTATTTAATTTTATTTATGCGTTATTCATTTATTCTTAGTTAATTATGCTATGCACACTTAAAATATTATAAAATTATATATTCATACACTTAGAGTTAAAATTCAGTCAAAATTTATTTAAAAAAAAAATATTTTATTAGTAAATTATTAAAATTATATTTTTACCCTTAATGATATATATATATTTTTTTTTCAATGCCACACTAAAGTGTTGATTTGTCTTAAAATTAATTCACGTTGCAGATATCTACTTCTTTTGCCATCACTTAAACATCAATGTTTTAGGATTTTCATTCAAAATATATTTAAATATTATCCTTAAAATAATATGATAAATGACTTAAATTTTTTATAACTTAATCATAATTAAGTTATTGAAAAATTATGATTACTCATTATACTAGAAACAAGTTAAAGTGTGCGTATGTAAGATTTTATAATATTTTGAGTGTGTATAGTGTAATTACCTAAGAATGGATGAGTAATGCATAAATAAAATTAAATGGTGACATGTAGGTAATTATTTTTAATTTTTATTAGTAATGTTGAATATATGTTAATTAATTTTTATTGGTCATAGGATGTTAATTATTTAATTATATTTATATTATATATATTTTATATTTTTAATATTAAGTGTGTGTATAATTATATTATTTTGTTATATTAATATCAGTAATTTGACTGACCGGTTAAATTGGTTCTACCATGAACTAATTGTTATTCCGATTTAATTATCGGTTCGGTTTTTATAACATTGATTGGCAAGTGGTAACTTAATCATGCTGGGACACCAAGAAGGTAACAAGTGGGGCAAAGGGTAAAATGGTAAAATTCAAATAGCTGAATGGTTCCATTTTCTCATGGGACCTAACGACAAATGAAAATTCAACTAAAAAAACTAAAATTGTTTCTCACTTTCAAAAAGTTAGGCCGTTGGGGAACTAGGTCCCTAAAACAGGGATGTGGATGCAATTTTCCTTTAATGATTGAAACCTGGAGGAATGACTTCCTAGTATTACAATTTCTTTTAATGAATAGGAGACGTTAGCTTGCCTTTGAGAATTTTGTCTTAATGGGTAAATTGCTTTTGGGCCCCTAAGGTTGGATGGATATTAGAAATTGGTTTTAATTTAGGTATAATTTAGAAGATTTTCAATTTTAGTTAGGTATAATTTTATAAAAATAATATAAATATTTGTAAATATCATATTTATTCTTATTCTTAAATAAGACTATTTGAAGAAAAAAAAAAAGATTCTTTAAAAATTTTCTCTAATATGATCCTGGAAATTGCAAATTAATCATAAAAAATGGGGTATCCTATCTACGTATTAAACGTTAATTCTCAGTATTTATGTTCACCCTTTATTTCCGGATATATATATANTTCGGCTTAATAGGTATGAGTCTAATTTATATGAGTATGTATTATAAATAAATTGATTCAAATTTGACCCAATTAAAAAAACTAGTGTACGTGTGAAGGGGTCAACTCAAATGTGACTCACCAATGATTTATTTATTAAAATTTACATTTTTTTAAGTATTAATTTTAAATTTTATGATTAGATTGTATTAAAGTAAAAAAAATGGAATTTATCAAATTTTCACCCCTAAAAATTATAATAAATGGGTTTGCGGGTTGGATAACCAATTTATCAAACAAGCGAGTACAAGTCTTGATGCTTAACCCGTTTAATAAATGAATCAAGTTTGGATCAAGAGTAAATGGGTTGTGTAAAAATAAGATTGATCGATGCTCAACCCGACAACCCAAATGATCACCCCTATAGTATTAGGGCACATCTATAATTTTAAAAATTTAACATATGAATGTCTGAGTCAAATATATACCCCCAATCTCTCTCTCGCTCGCTCACACTTCTATTTTCTCTTTAGTTAGCAGTGAATTTTACTAGTAGATTTGGTTAGTAGACATTCAGATCATTGGAAATAATCTATCACTAGTAGCCATAAAATCTCTTTAAGTAGTCTTTACGTGGTAGAAATGGGCTACTACATTGAGAAACTATGGCTCTGTTTGGTAATAAGAAAAAAAAGAAGATTTGGTTGGAATTTTTAGTGATTTTTGAAAAATGTGTATGATATGAAATAAAGTAAGTTGGTTATATTAAAAATTGTGTATGAAGTGAAATAAAGTTGATTGATTTATTGAGAATTGTGATGGATGTGAAATAAAGTGATTGTTTAATGTTGGAATTTGTGTGAGATGAGATATAAAATAATTTTTTAAATTTTTTTAAAATAAATTTAAGATTTTTGCCATGGGTAATTTTAGCCATAATTTTTAGTCTATTGCCAAACAGGGCCTATGAGGGGAACAATGTTATTCTGCCTTCACTAGTGCAAGTAGCCCACGTGCACACGTCATTGCATGATTGGGTTCTGGATTCTGACGGGCCCTTTGTTCAGACCAAGTAATTTCTCCATACTCCCATTTATGTGCTAAAAAGAAATATAAAGCTCCTATAATTATTATGTCTTTGATTTGCTGATGAATATTCTAAAAACTTCATTTGCTATTAAAATGAATACTGTATAAGCAGAAGAAATGAAAGAAACTAATAAAAAAAACATTGGCAAGGAAATGGAGGATGAGAGATGAAATAACCTTCACAAAGCACTCCAACCAGGTTCCTTATTCATTCCGACTCTCTTTATTGAGCTTCTAATGCGAAGTACTTGATCCCACTCTCCCATGTCAGCAGACATATTTGATGCAGCAATGTAAGATCCAGAGTCATAAGGTTCAAGATCTAGCACTTTCCTTCTTGCTTTGCTCCCAACTTCAACGTCACCATGAAATCTGCTAGCAGCAAGCAGTGTGCTCCAGACCAGTGAATCAGGTTCAATTGGCATTCCTTCAATAAGGTCTAGAGCTTCCTTCAGTCTACCAGCTCTACCAAGTAAATCGACAATGCAGGCATAGTGACGCATCTCCGGCTCCATTTCATAGTCAGTTCTCATAGAACTGAAAAAGTCGAACCCTTTGTCTACAATACCATTGTGGCTACATGCAGACAAGATGGTGCTGCATGTTAGTGAATCAGGCCTTATTCCTTTATTCTTCATTACTTCAAAGATTTCAAGTGCTTCATTAGCTTTCCCATGTTGAGCATATCCATCAATCATTGATGTCCATGTCACAAGATCAGGGTTTTGAATACTGTCAAATAGTTTACGGGAATCGCTGATGATCCCACACTTTGAATACATAGTCAGGAGTGCACTAGCCACAAAATTATGGAGGATGATACCAGCCTTGATTGCCTGAGCATGCAGTTGCCTCCCCAAAATGGGTCTTGATAATTTTGCACAAGTTCCAAGGACTGATGAGCTTGTTATATGATCTATCTCAAACCCACTTGTAGCCATCTGATGGAATTCAAAGATTGCCTCCTCGCTATAACCATTCGAAGAATAAGCCGAGATCAATGAAGACCATAAAATTTTATCTTTCCTATAGATTTGATCAAATACTCTTCTCATATATACTATGTTTTTGCATTTTGAATACATTGACACCAGGGAGCTACCAATGCTTGTGTCACTGCAAAGTCCAAGATGAAGAGCAAAACCATGAATTTCCAGCCCCCATTTCATGAACATTGGATCACAACAAGCAGAGAGTACACTAGAAATAGTCATTTCATCTGGTTTTACACCTTTAAGTATCATTTCCTTGAACAATTGAAATGCCTCTTCGACGCGTCTATGAGTAGCTAAAGCATAGATCATTGATGTCCATGCCACCCTATCTTTCTCTGGCATTCGCCCAAAGAGTTCATAACTATCATCAATGGAGCCACATTTGGAATACATGGTGAAAAGAGAACTGCAGACAAGGACATCATACAGCAACCCAACTTTAAGAACATAAGAGTGCAGTTGTTCTCCTAGAGTTATACAGTTCACAATGCTTAGAATGCATGAGATGCATTTCTCATCAGGTTTTAGATCTTGGTGAAACATTTGCAAAAGAAGTTCGACCGCTCTCCCTAAACACTGGTTTTCAACGAGGCCAGAGATCATGGCAGACCAGTTACTAAGTCGAACTTCTGTGCTACTCTCCTTGAATATCTTCTCAGATATATTAATATTACCAATTCTGGCATATGTATTGAT
This sequence comes from Apostasia ramifera, assembly GCA_019297695.1. Lineage (NCBI taxonomy): Eukaryota > Viridiplantae > Streptophyta > Magnoliopsida > Asparagales > Orchidaceae > Apostasia > Apostasia ramifera. The sequence goes on from JAEMOT010000335.1 coordinate 604,608, forward strand.
CAAAGCATCCTTTACCACGGGATCTGTATACAGACCAGACTTAAAAATCCACCCATGTATCTGATAAGAAACGCTTCCCATGAAACATTTAGCACAAGCAAAAAGCACACTTGTGATTGTGCACTTGTTAACATCCATGTTACTCATCATCATTTCTTTGAAAAAGCTCACTGCTGACGAACCATCATCCATCAGCGAAAAGCCAGAAATAATGGCAGTCCACGAAACTACGTTGCGAGCTGGCATTGATGAGAATACTTTCACTGCTGCTTCCATATCGCCGCACTTCGCATAAAGGTCAACCAAGGCCGTCCCAACAACTACGTCGTCTTGCTCATTGAACTTAATAACCCACGCATGAATTCCCGTTCCAACATCCAGCTCCAAAGCAGCAGCGCAAGCACCTAAAACACTTGAGAAAGTAAAACCAGTTGGCATACAGAATCCTCCCACCATCTCGTGGAAAAGCTCCAGAGCAATAGAATAGTCACCATTTCGAACTGCCCCAGCAATGATAGCACTCCAACAGACCACATTAGCATTGCAGCTCTCCAAGAACATTTGAAAGGCTCTACTGAAACAGCCAACCTTGGAAAACAAATCTAGGAAGCCACTGAGAACATATTCACTTGAAAGGAACCCAACTTTTAGCACGAGACAGAGAAACTGATCGCCTAGTTTCACGTTCTGAGAGGCTGTACAAGCAGAGATGGCTCTTAAATAAGTAAAGTGATCAGGCCTGAAGCCTCTAGAGCGCATTATGTTGAAGGTTCTCAGAACAGAGTCGAACTGACCGCTTTGGCTAAAAGATCTCAGTGCAGAGCTTAACTGCGAAAAATTCCATGAAATGGGATTTGGTTGGGGAATTTCATCGAACACATAGAGGGCTTCTGGAATGTTGCAGGATTCCGGGTGCAAATCAGCGAGGCTGCCGGCTGCGATGTGAATGAATCGCATGTTAAACCTGATGGACTGCTGATCGGGGTTTCGAAGAACGCGCAAGCGCGCTCCAGTTTGGGAGATGACATGTGGATGCGGATTGGAGGAGGCAGCAGATGCGAGGAATCTGCATTGAAGATTACGAGGGAATTTCTGGAGGCAGAGACAGAAAAAGAAGGGCCTGAGGAGTGAATTTGGATCAAACAAGCGGATGCCATGGTTCGAAGATCTCATTTGATATGCGAGGCAGCATCGATACAGCCGTTCCGCATTTAAATCGATGCCCTTGTTTAATTGAAGGGATGTTTTTAAGTTATAAAATATATATAATATAAATGATTATATATATATATATATATATGATTTACAATAAAATTATTTTAACACTTTAATTTATACGTGATATAAAATTAAATTAAATTTTATAATAAAATTAAATTAAATTTTATAATAAGATATAAGATTTTAAGAGAAATATCGGTTTAATATTATTTTAGTATTATATTATTTCATTTAAAAAAATAATTATTTAATTTAATAATATTTATATATAATTTTTAAAAAAAATTATCATAATATTTAAATATCATAATATCTAAATTATTAAAAATAATATTAAAATAATAATATATACTAAATATCTCATAAATTAAATTATCACTAAAATAGTGCCTTTTATGATAGAAAAGTTATAATTCAAAGAAACAACACTAATGTAGAATGATTAAGATCAACTTCGAGCATCTGTAATACTGTCATTGGTATTGCAGTTGTAGCTAGAGACCATATTATGAGAGTGGTGGCCCTTAAATCATTAAAAATATAGGAGGCTTAGGCTCTGTTTGGCACCTGATTAAAAAAAATTAACTTATTTTAGCTATGACTAAAAACTCAAATTTAAAAATTATTTTATATCCAATCTTATATAAATTTTAATATTAAATAATTAATTTATTTCACATCCAACACAGTTTTTAATATAACTAACTAACTTTATCTGACATCATACATTTTTTTTAAAAATTTTCACAAAATTTTTTCAAATTATTCTTTTTTTTTTCTCCAACCAAGCAGAGCATAATTAGTGATATAAGTTGATGGTGATTTATGTTCATTGAATGAACCACATTTTTTTCATGTGATACCAACAAATTGACAGAAAAATTTGATAAGACCTTTATGAAATTTTTAAATCATGAAATTAACATTTTTGAGAGAACAAATAAATAATATTTTAAATTTGACAACATATACGAATGAGGGTTGGGAAAAAAAATCTACCCAATTTTTTAATATGTGTTTGTTCCATATGAATATATGTCATCTATTAAGACGGTTAGCGGGTCGAGTTTGACCCAAGTGCCTCAACTCAAATTCGAATTTTAGTTTATCAAAATAGGCTCAGGAATATATGATATTGCTTCCCACTTCCTAGCTCCCCATTTGCTCACTATTTCAGATTCAATGCTATGAAAGGAGTATCATTTCTCACCTTTCATAATAAAATTTTCACATATTAAAATTCTGGTTATTAAATGAACTAAAAGCTTAACACATATTTTATGACTTAAAAATAATTTGATATATACTCTTCTATTAACGAATATCTTCTTTATCATAGAATGAACATAACTATTATTGCACCTAAACTCAGAGATCCAAATATAATTAATCCAAATATTATTATTTTTTATTTACCCATTCGTAGATCGTTTTTGACTTGGTGTCGTTCTTAACTTTATGCCCAAGCTTCAACACAAATATTAAAAAGGAGTTTCAAAAGCCTTAACAGACGTGAAATGTGAGCGAGAGAGAGAGGGAGAGAGAGAGGAGGAATGATGGAGGAATTGAAGCAGAAGGAGGTGATAGTATATGGCTATTGGGGTAACACCAACTCGTCCACTGTTCGTAACACGCTGAAGGTCAAGGGGGTGCCCTACGAGTACGTGGAGGAAGACATGGACAACCTGAGCCGGACAGTTCTGGAGCTGAACCCCGTCCTCAAGATCATACCGGTTCTCATCGTTGACGGCAGGCCATAATCGAACTCCTCTGCATTCTGGAATTTGTGGAGGACCTGTGGAAGACGAGGGACCCCACACTTCTCCCTGATGAGCCCTTCCGAAGGGCTAGGGTTACATTCTGGGCTCATTTCTTCTACCAACAGGTTTGATACGTTGACCCTCGATATATACGTACTTCATAATTTTTCTTTAACAATATATTAAGTATATTTTTATTTTACAATTTAATCTTCCAAAGCCATGTCTTACATGCATTTATAAATATACTTAAAAGATTATTTTACATTTTTTTTTAAAAAATCAATATCAACAAAAAAATCTTTCCATGTTGTTAAAAAAAAATTAACTATATTATTTTTAGAATGAAACTTTTAAACAATTAATATCAGCAAAACAATCTTTCCACCTTTCATAATTTTTTTTTTCATTACATTGAAAAATTTAAATATATTATTTTAAAAAGATTACGGAACTAAATTATAAAATAAAAAATTAGGCTTAGAATGAGAATTAGGTCTATACTCCAGTGTAGTTAATTCAAATTAAAATTATTGGTTTTCGATCTAAATTTGTCAATCAAGTTTTGTTTGACTTCAATTTTACAATCAATTTGATCATAGTGTTACTTGTTTTTTTTTTTTTTTTGATAGAATATGTAGTGTTACTTGTTGAATGTATATATTATATGCCTATTTTGCTTAATTTCTTTGACGTAAAGCATTAATACAGTGTTTTTTTTAATTAATTAATACAGTATATTATTATATCATGGTATTTATTGATGTGAGATGTAGGGGATTCCAAGAAATATAGAAAGAGAAAGTCCTGAGAGACGGTGGCACGTAGAGAGCTGGCGGCCAGAGCACGCTGACAGCAATAGGTATAGCTGAGAAACATTGTCATTAATATTTGGGGAGAGCTGGAAACGTCGTGCCCGATGTGGCTGGAGAGCTAGAAATATCGTGGATGAAGTTTGTGAACTATAACCCAAACATCGTGGACAAGATTTGGGATCTGCAAAAATAATAATCATAAAGTTAGTAGTCAAGCGTCACATATATGACTGTGATGCAGCGCTGGAGCCACATGTCAACATACATTCATTTTGATATATCAAGTCACTTTGAATTTAATCAACTTAATATTGAGATTCGAATTACATGAAAACTGAAAACAATTTGAAATAAAAATAAAATTCGAATGAATGAAGAAGTAAAATAAAATCGTGAATTTATGGGCATTAGAAAGAAGCCCAAACCGATGAAATTGCCGCTTGCTTGCAGATAGTGCCGGCGAGCTACGCGGTGGTTGGCTCCGCCGGCGAGGCGCTGGCGAAAGCATCAGCGGTGTTCTTGGAGCAGGTGAGCGTTCTGGAGCGAGGAATTGCGGAGGAGCTGTGGAGCGGAGGGCCGTTCACGCTACTTATTGGATCTTGCTCCACTGGGATTCTTGTACTTGGAGAGATGAGAGGCGTGAATCTCCTCGAGGGAGAGAAGATTCCGACGCTGTTATCCATAATGGTGAAATTTCAGGAGCTGGAAGAAACCAAGGAGACGGCGGTGCCGATGGAGAAGCGCTGGGAGCGCATTCTTGGGCTCAGAGAGAAGACCATGCTGGCTTCAAGCAATAAAGTATGAGTAAAAATATCAAAAAAAAAAAGTATGAGTGACGGTATCTTCTTTCGTTTCCCTCTCTACAACTGGTAATATTATTTTATAAAATAATTATTTTATTTGATGATATAAATAATATTATAAAAATATAAGAAATTATTACTAAAAAAAATCTAAGACTTTACTTGATAATGACTTAAAATTTATAGCTAATTTCAGTTATTACTAAAATCTTAATTTTATTTTAAAAAATATTGAAGGGCCGCGCCTTTGATAGATTTTGGTGAAGCTCGATGTTGGGCATCAATTTTGGGCGGCTATATTGAGGTATCGGCATTGATATTCGACTTCTAGGAATCTTTGAAAAGGCTTGTTAGGGTGACAACATTGAGTTCTCTTAAGATATTATTGTTAAAAGTTAACTCCTCGACATCTTTGGTCAGGTTCAAAGATGGGGCATTGACCTCGGTTGCTCTTAAGTAATGTTGGGGAGTTTAGATGGGCTCGCAAGTCCTTTATGTCACAGCAATAGTTCCGTGAAAAAAAAAGGTCACATAAATATTCCAGTTTGATCATCTAATTAATTTATTTATAAGCATTAATTATTAGAATAGATGTATGTTTAATTATTAGGGAATAAAAAACAACAGGTAACATAAGTAATAGTATTATTATTATATTTTTTGGCTCCTCAAAATATATTAATAAGAATATTTTAGGTATGTCGATATTTAGCTAATATTACATTAGCCACACACAATATGAAAGCAACAGGAAGAAAAGGCAAATAAAATTTCCCTTTTAAAGATCAAATCATGTTTGTATTTATATATGACTTCTCTAAGGATAGCGTAGCTCTCTTTGGTGAGGATCAAAATAATATTAATTTAAATAATAATAATAATAATAATAATAAATAATTTTTTTAATTATTTTATACAAATTTTAATATAAAAAAATATTATTTTACTTTACATACATAATAATTTTTAATAAAAATATCTACTTTATTTCACATCCTAGATAAAATATTTGAATATAATATTTTAGTATTTTTATTAAAATTTATTGAGTATGTGAAGTAAAATAATATTTTTTATATTAGAATTTATATAGAATGATTTAACAAAATTATTTATTATTATTATTATTATTTTTTAAACTAGTACTATTTTGATCCTCGCGCCAAACAGGGTTAGATAAAACAAAATTACGAGTGGCGGTTGCTTGTGTTGTCACTATGCAGTTATTTGTCCTTATTCTCTTAGCACACACTTTTGTATAATAAATGATAAATAATATAATAACAATAATAACCAAGGGTTTATCCTACCGAGTGATGTCAGCAATATGAATTCTTTATTTTCATTATGTTCTACCAAATGACAAGTCCTCGTTTATTTTCAAATATGTGAGATTATTTGACGCGGAACAAAAAAAATGTAAATAATATTTTATATTTATATTCAGCAAAATTAATTAGTAAATTATTTTTAATTAAGCGTAAAATATTTTCTAAATTAATTATATGATAAATAAGATTTTTGAATCCCTTAAATTAAAATTAAACTGAAACGTCTGGTAAATAAGAATTTATCAAATTAGATTAGAAAATCAATTTAAATTCAATAACTCAAATCCGAGGTTTAGGAATTTAGGACAGATATTTCACACTTAAATCCAACAGTAATTGTCACTCAAATAAATATCAGGTCACGCAATTATATCCAAGTAAATAATCCAAGTCAAGTAAATAATTCGTATTGAAATTAAATAATCAGATTAATTGGGTTCAGGAAAGACTTTATACCTTAACCAAAGAAATTCAAATAGTAAATGATAAGTTTAAGTAGTAGCGATGCAGGTGAGGCAAGCGGCTAAGGTCAGCGTGCTCAAGCGGCACATTTTTCAGACAAAATAGCGAGCCGAGCGGCAAAGAAAATAGCGAGTCACCTCACGCTGATCGGCGAGGCAGTGGGTAGCAGAGGTGGACAAGTGTCAAGAGTGAGGAACGAGAAGGCAGCAAGCGTTGGAGGTGGGCGAGCTTCAGAGGTAGGCGAGTACGCAAAGTACTAAAGGCACTCAGAGATGATCCAGAGAGAGAGAGAGAGAGAGCGCAATGGGTAGGGGATTTTTTTTTTTGGAAAGTAGATAACTAAGCTAATTTAAGAATTCTCACAAAAGACTAACCCTACCCTTTCCTTCACCGGAATATCTACCCCTTAATCAAGATCTAGGTTTTGAGAAAACTCAAATATAATTTCATTCATCAAAATGCTATTTTTCTTATTACAATACAAGGCGACCTCTTTATATAGAGAGATCCCACGAAAAAATTTGAAAATATAATATTAAATACGAAAAATAAAATACCAAATAAATGAAAGCAAATATGAAACTAATTCTATTACAATAAAATAAAATTAGCTTCAAATATGACGAGTTTTCAAATCTCTCAAATATGCTCTGAATCAAATCAAATATAAATAAAGCTAATATGAAAATCTCTAATAGATCTAATTAATTTGAATTTGAATTTTAATTCAGCATATGACGTCATCCTAGCCATCCAATTCAATGCTGATCCGTGTTCCCGCCATTATTTTTTATGGCTTCTTTCTTGTTCTTCTATTAACACAGACAAAATCTAATAACTTAACTCTACTTACTAGAGCTTTTATCTGCCTATGATTTATATGTGTAAACCATCTTGGTTGACTCTCCTATAGTCTATCTTCAACTAAGGCTACCTCAATATTCTCGCGGATATATTTATTTTTCATCATATCTTTCTGTGTATACCCGTTCATCTACCTTGACATTTTCATCTCTGTATCACTTATTTTACTTATGTGTTTTTGCTTTGTAGTCCAGTATTCAGCACTATATAATATTGTTGGTTTTACAACTGTTTTATAGAATTTATTTTTAAGTTTAAATGATATTTTTTTATTATATAATACACTAGAAGTATTTCTCTATTTTGACCATCCTGCTTAAATTCTGTTGATAACATCCTCATTTATTTTACTATTATTTTGCATAATTAATTCAAGTATTTAAATAATTCACTCTTCCTGATAACTTGATCATCACTTATAATTTCATCAATATAAGTACTTCCATCTTAACTAAATTTGAATTTCATATATTTGATTTTTGATCTGCTAAGATGAAAATTTTTATATTCTAAAGTTTTCCTTAATAACTCGAATTTTAACTTAACCACTTCTCTAGTAAATGACAAATAATCCAGTATTTGTATTCTTGGTCACAAGACTTGCACTGTGGAGTTAATGTAACGTGTAAGCAGTTAATTTAGTTGTACGAACCCAACCATTACTAGGTCCTCCAGGAGGTCTTAGCATTAGGGTTTTAATCAGAGTGGTTTCATCAAGCAAATCTTGATGAGTAGAATCCTTGGCGTAGTTGTTCTATGATGTAAGAAGTCATAATGTTGTTCTAATAACCTGAAAGATCTTGTTGTTGTTTAGAGGGAATCAATTTTTTTTCTGATTCATTTTTCAATTTCAGGTTCCTACATCTTTTAACTTTCTGTAAGGTTTGAGCAACGAACGGAAAGATCCAAATGAAACAAAACAACCAGCTAGTCCATCTTTGCAAAATGCAGACCAAACAATAGAGACCTAGATGTAATTTACTATATTTTATAAAAACAGAGAAAAATGAAAAGGTGATATTACCTCACATCTAACACGCTACGATCATTTGAATTTTTTCACTTACGCCTTGCAATCAGTTTGTAACATCTCGGCATTGTTTAATAGCGGATTCGGAATAAATAGAATCGGATTTAGCTCTTGAAGTTTGGATAAGTAAAGCCGCTTCGCTTGAAATTATATTATAGATGATTTTGACTTCATAGATTTAAAAATGGCTTGAAGTCCCTTCATTGAATTCAACTTCATTTGATTAAAAGATATGTTTGATGAATTAACTTAAATGAATGAGCTTCAAGAAGGCTAAAACTGCCATTTTGCCTATCAAGCATGCCCCTCATGTTCCAAATATAGAGGTTTTGTCAATTTTGATTTTAAAAAATTATGTGACTTGAGTATTTCCTAAGAAGACTACTCATCTCAGTACTATTTCAACTCAGGCATATTTAGTTATGGAATCTTCATCATTAATTATGAAGTTTACTATCATTAGTCTCATAATTTTTTCTCAAAAAAATACGTCTATCATTTATGATCATAATATTTATTTGTACAGTTAAAGAACTCTCACCTATTTTCAATATAGTATAATTCATTTTTGTTCCCCTCTCATTACTCATCCTTTGATCTAGAAGCCTATCAGAAGTCGCACTTTACTCAAATGATTTCTTTCTCTTAAGACATTACTTGATGATCACTCCCTACGCTCTTTGGCCACTAGTCATCACAAGCTCACCAATTTCTACCTAGTTCGTCCTTGAATCATGTCGTATTATTTTGGCTGCATGACTTAAATATTTTCCAAGAAGTAACTCGTTTCAATACTACTCTATTCAAGCATGTTTAGATATAGAGTTTCTTATCACTAGTTTTATGATTTTATTCAAAAAAATATCTCTACTATTTTAGATCAAGTTATTTACTTATATATAACTCAAGAACTCTACTCCACCTTCAATATAGTACAACTCATTCTTATTTTTTCACCACTAATCATCCAATTTAAAAGCATGTCAGTTGCCGCACTTTTATTTCAGTGATTTACTACTCTTGAAATATCACCCAACGATTACTCCCAACTTTATTCAGTCATGAGTCATCATATAGTTATATTTTAATCTTTTATTCTATAATAGGTAATATAAGAATAAAGGTGTTTTCAACATTTAAACTACATGAGTCTCACTTGATATTTTATAATCAAACAGAAAACCACATCAAAATTTATAGTTTCCATCTAATGGAACTAATGGAAATATGAAAATTGATTGATTTGTGAGGTACTTCTAAAATTCGCAAAAGTGCACTTGAGGCTTTAACGAAGTTTGATTCAAGGGTAAATTATACTCAAATTTTTGAATTTAAAATATAATAATACTCATGTTCATATTTTGAAAACTTTAATATTTGAGTACTTAATTTTTAAAATTTTAATATCCCTCTCCTTCTTCTGTCATTAGCATAGAGACAAATAGAGAGAAAAATATATTTGAAATTTTTTTAAAATTTAATGATAAAATAAAAAAAAAATTCAGATATTAAAATTTTGAAAATGTGAACCTGAGTGTACTCCAAATTTACCTTTGATTCAAATATTTGGTTCTACTTGAATTGTCATCATTATCTGAGATATCTGGATATAATTTATCCTTAAAAAATCCCCGATCCATATCTCAAGCCAAAGAAACCCTCTTCCTCAAAGCCTTGCAAGAGCAAGACAGCATCCACCAAAGAAAAACCAAAATCATGGAGGCCTCAACAGTTGGAGGATTTCAGCTGCTGGGATTTTGGGCAAGCCCCTTCTCCTTGAAGGTGGAGGTAGCTCTGAAGCTTAAGGGAATCCCTTACGAATACCAGGAGGAAGACCTTCAAAAGAAAAGCGATTCCCTTCTCCGATTCAACCCGATCTACAAGACCGTGCCCGTCCTCGCCCACGATGGCCGGCCAATAGCCGAATCCCTCATCATCCTCGAATACCTAGACGACATTCTCGCCGATCCTCCCCTTCTTCCTGCCGATCCATACTCCAGATCTAGGATTCGATTTTGGGTTGACTTCTTCTACACTAAGGTTTGCGCTAAATTTCATCAAGAACTTGACTATGCTCTACCGTGATTGTGTTGCAGTTTGTTCCTCCGTGTAGATCTATAATTTTCAACGATGGAGAAGAACAAGAGAAGGCAGTGAAGGAGTCGAGAGATCAGCTGATTCAGTTGGAGAAAGGAGTTGCAGAGGAATTTACCTCCCAAGCGCTGTTCTTCCATGGAGATTCACCTGGGTTATTAGACATTGTCGTTGGATCGACTTCTGGTTGGATCAGGGTTCTGGAGGAGCTCACAGGAAGCGAGATCCTGAGCATGGAAGCGACGCCAGTTTTATGCCGACGAATCGAAGCTTTCGTGGGCCTGCAAATCGTGAAGGAGACGATGCCGGAGCACGAGAGATTGCGGGCTTATGCTCAGAAATTAATGAGGATGGGCAATGTAATACAAGACCCCAAAAAAATACCATAAATTTTGTTCTTTTTTTTGTAATTTCACCCTTTAATGTATGATAATTTTTCTCAATCTATTTCAAATTTATACTTACCCCATATTTCTCAAGCAATTATATCTATTTCATTTTTATTTCTTATTAGCTGAATATTTATTCAATTTTAATCTGATACACTAAATATTGTTCTTCCTTGTTTTAAAAACTTATATAATTTAGAAAATATTAATCCAAAATTACTAATCATTGCTACACATGGAGAATTTTTTTAAAGGATAATTACCTACATGCCACACTATTTAGTTTTATTTATGCCTTATTTATTTATTTTTAATTAATTACGCTATGCATACTCAAAATATTATAAAATCTTATATATACACAATTGAGTTAAAACTTAATCAAAATCTATTTGAAAAAAAAATTCTGTTAGTAAACTATTAAAATTATATTTTTACTCTTAATGGTACATATTTTTCTTTTCCTCAATACCACACTAAAGCGCTGATTTGTCCTAAAATCAATTCACGTCGCAGATGTCTCATTACTTTGCCGCCACCTAAACATTAAGGTTTTAGGATTTTTATTCAAAATATATTTGAATATCTTTAAAATAATATGATGAACGGCTTAGATTTTTTGTAATCTAATTATAGTTAGATTATTGAAAAATTATGATTATCCATTATAATAAAAATAAATTAAAATATGTATATGTAAGATTTTATAATATTTTGAGTGTGCATAGTGTAATTAATTAAGAATTAATGGATAAGGTATAAATAAAACTAAATGGTGTGACATGTAGGTAATTATTCATTTTTTTAATTGTAGATATAGAAATTTTTTTTCCATAAAGAATTCCATAACTCAATTGCATAACATCATTAAATTATCAAACCTTTTCGACACGTCAAAAAAGAGAATTTTAAATATTCTTTTTAACATTTTGATTTCTTGTTTCCGGTAGCAATGATGCACGAAAACATGTTCGCTTATATTTCTTTACAAAAATTACTTTCATCTCATATTTCTGCAAGGTGCATCTTCTATCTCATGTTTGCTGCATGCCTATGCACGTAAAATATTGGTTCAAAAGACACTGATTGATGATATCCAAAAATAAATAAATAAAAAATACTGACTGTGTTCTTTGCAATTTTTATTTCGAAATGCATAATTTGTTATTCTTTATTGTAATAAATTATTTGATCATTTATGTACATGGTAATGCACCGTTGCCGGGTCTCAAGTTTCAGATAAAAAATGCAGAAAATTGCACTAGGTAGTCGATAGCTAGCGTAAAACTATTAATCATGACATGAATCTTTTAAGAAATTGTACTAAAGCTAAGACGTTTCCTAGAAGCAACGCATTATATTGCTCGAATACAATGAGAAATGAAGAAAGATCGCCACAACAGCACTCGAGTGTAGTGATGAGTAAACAAGGGTTTTTATATCATGGACGAATGCTGGTAAAAAAGTTAATCCAACATATTAAAACTCAAGTCACTAGGATTAGATTATGAACTTAGAATATACGTCCTTGTCAAGTAAAGCTAATAGAATTGGTAGATATTATGATTCATAAAAAAATAATATTTTGTACCTTCAAAAAATAAAATGGGTTGAAAAAAGCCAAAAAAGTCGATAACTTAGGTTTAAACTTTAGTCATCTGATAAGAATAAAAATAAGAATGAAGTAGGTATAATTCTAGATAAGAGCTTAAAAGACCACGTAGTAGAAGTCAAAAGAAATAGTAATCGAATTATGAATTCAAAAATTATAATCAATGAAATAATTATTAATATTATAAGTATTTATACCCCTTTGGATGCGAGCATAAAAGAAAAATTTTAAAATAATTTAGAAGAGTTAATACAAGAGATATTTTAGGAGGAAAAATCATTTATCGGAGGAGATCTAAATAAATATATTAAAAATATTGTTGAAGAATTCAACAGCATTTATAGTAAATATAATTTCATATTGACAAATGAAGAGGATAAAACTATTTTAAAATTTTTCTAGCGTGTGATCTTATAATTGCTAATATATTATTGCAGAAATGAGAATGCTAAGGTGAATGTGTGAGTATATAATAAATAATAAAATGAAAAATAAATATATATGCAAGAAAGTTGAAATTGTATTAATTGAGGATAAACTTAGAGAAAATTTACTTAGATAATTTGGATATGTAAATTGTAAGCTAATTAAAACTCTAATTAAAAATCAAACTATTAAATTTTACTCACGTACAAAAAAGAAGAGGAGATCAAATAAAATATAGTAACAAATTATAAGGAGTAATCTTACTCACTTAGATCAAAATAAAAATTTATTAATTGATAGAGCGTAATTAAAATAAAAAATTCATATAACCAACTCTGCCAAGTGAAATTAAAGCTTGGTTATTATTGTTGTTACAAACATCATAAGAAATTTACCTAATTACATACAAATCACTCAAAACCCATAAATTGCACACATTAACAAATTCAAAATATATTCTAACATAAAAAATACAAATTAAGAGTAATATTTTATTAATTTTAATAAAATTTTCACTTTTAATTAACTGTCAAGCTTACGATGGCATACTTATAATTTTCATTAGTTAACACAATTAAAATTAATAATTATTTTATTTTTAGGAAACTACTAATATCTATTAAAAAATATTAACTTTGAAAGTTATATACATAATTTATAAATTCTCAATAATTCGTATTTTTCACTTACAAGTAAAATTCCTTTTTAGTTTCTTCTTTAAAATTATTTTAATTTTTTATTCTTTTTATAGTAATTTTTTTTTCTTAATAGATCTTGGCCAACTCAGAGATCAAGAATCCGTCCAGTAATTAATTATTAATTACCGGCTCCATAACTTATCAAAAAGCACGTTACGGGCCTATTTATTAAATCAAATTGATTTTAATCATATACATGATATTATATAAAAAATTAAGAAAAATTTACTTCTAACACCCTTAAAAATTCATTATTTTTAAATAATACTCTCAAAATCTATTATTTTCTAACACACAACTAATTTTCTCATTTTTAAAGTTAAATAAAATTAAATAAAAATGATGCATGAAAATAAAAAATTTTAAAATTAGTGCTTAAAAATAATAAATTTCTAGGAATCACTTATATAAATCACCCTAAAATTAAACATAAAAATAATTAATTTTATTTTATATTCAACACATATATCAAAATAATAAATTATTTATATCCAACACATATATTAAAATAATAATTAATTTATATCTTATTCATCCTATATTTCAACATAATAAATAATTTAATTTCACATTATTCATAATTTTTAATATAAAAATATTTATTAAAATTTAATTTTAAGCTCATTAAAATTAACTTTTTACAAACAAACAAGCAGACCACACATTAACTAATTAATTTCATACAACAATGCAAACTCTGGATCAATATTTATGATGCTAAACTCAATCAAATTCACATAAAATTGGCAACACGGTGGCACTTAGTACCACGAATCTTCAATTTAGAAATATCCACTTTTGAAATTAAGATAATTTGTAATAAAATAAATAAATTAGAAACACAAAAATCAAGTTAAATTTAAAATCTAGATTCTAACCTCGAACCACTGTGCCTCGTGTTTTCAAAGCTCAAAAATAAAAACTTCAAATAAATATAATCAAATTATTTCGTATGAAACTTCTTTTCTCTAATATTTTCTTTCAAAATAAGCCATTGGGTCTTTTTATTTGTAAAATTAAATTTAAAAAATTTAAATTAAATTTAAATAGAAATATTTTTTATAAAAAATTATAAATAATATAAAATAAAATTAATTATTATATTAAAATATATAAAAAATGTAATATAAAATTAATTATTATTTTAATAATATGTATAAAATATAAAATAAATTTAATTTTTAATATTAATTTTATGCGTGATGTTATATGATCAGTTAAAATTAAATTAATTTAATTTTAAATTTCTAAACAAACGAAATCTAATAATTATATCTTGAGATTAACCACTGTTTCCCACATATTTACAAAAAAAAAAACACACTGAATTCAAATCCCTCCCGCCCAAATATTGACCAACATGGGAAGAATTTATCAACTTTGACCAGCGAAACTATATACTTTCTTTAACAAAAACATATTTAAATATTTACAATCACAATAATAAACATAGATGCTTCAATATATTTTTAATAAAAAAAATATAAGAGGCTAAAATTGATGAAATCCAACAAAAATGACCCACAGAGAATAATTTTTAAGCAAGAGGGACACAGATGAAATATTTTCAGTTTATTGACCTTTGTGGAATAAACTAGCTCAGAGCCAGGATGCAATTACCCCAAACATAAATATGCTTAGGCATTCCATGAGAGATATTGGTTAAAATCTAAATAGTAGACCAGTTTCGTGCCGAAAACCCCGCAAAGGGGGGACCAAAAAGGGACAGCAAGACGATCAATAGCTGTTTCCAACTTTTTATCAGGTGCGCGGTAGTGGCTTTCATGACATGATGCAAAGTAATTAGATAATGCAATCATAGAAAATCATATCAAAAATTTCCACAAACTCGGCAAAGGGGTAAAACGTCTCAAAGCAAAACAAAAGCAACGAATAAGCAAAACCCAGGACAATAAACGTTCCACAGCGGTTTACTTTCATGTCGGCACCAGCTCAAAAAAGATAAATCCAATAAACAAAAATAAACACATTACCAGAATTATAAGATGCCTAATGATGAATGCCAAGTATAAGCATCATCATTTTGTTTCTCATCAGGCTTCCTTCTTAAATCTTTGCAGCTTGCTTTTCTTTAGCCTTATGTATCTTCAGGACTTTTTTAACGATCTTCTGCTCCTCAACCAGAAAGGCGCGAATTATCCTGTAGAGAAATATAGGATTCTGGATTACTACAGATTAAAGACAATAGACAGCAACAATAAATCTTAATCCCACGCCAAAAACATGTATTTATCTTTTCCATTCAGCTATATTTGAAGCAATGCTCCTTATAAGAGAGACTAAGTCGATATCAATTCTGTCCTCACCTCCTCATTGACATCTCAGCTTGCAGCCTCTTGTATTAGAGAACAATAATGAGTGTGTTCAAACAACTTAACTGGCTTTATTTCATCTTATCGTAAATCGATGAAAAGAAAAACCCAATGTGGAGTCTGAAATGATAAGGTTCACAGTTCAGACTGACCTTTCTCTGACTGCACTTCCAGACAAGACACCTCCATAAGCACGTTGAACAGTCCTGCGATTTCGGGGCAGCCTAGACCTCTTATACTCAACAGGTCTTAAACGGGGAATCTGATAGTCCAAGGAACCTTAATATCAACTTACAAGAAGGAGATAAAAAACTGCTTGATCAAACAGAAAAGCAAGGGAGGAAAATAAGGTTTTCATAAAAAAATTACCGACATTAAATTTTCCGAATATTAACTGACATTATATTTAAGGGAGAACTATGTACATGCCACTAAAAGACTCTTATAACACATTAACAGTTTAACACCCTAATCTTCGTATTGGCACTCATGCCGTTAAATATTCTGAATACAAAAAGTATTACCATCCGTTGGAATTTTCTTAAATAAGTTGCCAACTTAAACAGAACAGTCAATCTGCATTATACTCACTTGATCAAGAAAAGTTGTATTACATATTATGCTACCTTCCACTCAACCAATCCTTCCACCAATTTCCTATCCAGTGTCACAATCCGCAGCAACCTAGACCTGCTGATGACAACCGAACAACACCATAGGGTTTTCTTTCGAAAAGGGATAAAAGGAATTGGAGCACTGAGGAAGCCGATAGGGATCTAGGGGTCTGGAGCCCTGGCAAAGAAGCATAAAGCTGCTGGGGGGAGGGTTAGGTTGAGACTAACCATGGATTGATAGCATATTTGATGGAGAATTGTGTGGAAATGAAGAGATTGCAAGATTTGAAGTGCTCAGAAATTTTCAATTATATGAGAGATGCTTTGTGGTTAAAAAAAACAAAGCTTTGTAGTCCAAATAAATGATCCAAACTTTTAATCCAACTAAGATTCCTATATGAAAATAGAACCACATAGAGAATTTAGTTTTGCCTATGTGGCAATAACGTCACATCAGAAATCTTAATTGACTTTAAAATTTGGGGTCATTTGTTGGGGTTATGTAGCATTACTCATTATTAATAAGAGAATATTTAGGGTTTTAAAAATATGATACTGGACGATTTTAGTGGATGTGTATAATGTCTGTTAAAATTTCATGTCCAATTGCAGCTCAAAAAAAATATCAATGATGTACACAAAAAATTATATTACTATTGTATCATCTAGGCTTGGTATTCGATCCAAACTTTGCCCCAAAAACATACTGTTAAGGAACATTCTTGACCACTGGGCTATCAAATGACTCGAATAAAGAATTGCAGACATAGTTTGAGCTAATTATTTCAGCAATGAGAACAAACTACTCTACTTTTCCCTCTTTGTTCATCACAAACAAGCCAAGATAAATACTTTTTATTAAAAAAAGAGATGGCATGTTCTATCCTAGCAAAAAGACACCTTTCCATTTTAGCTACCAAATGCTTAAATTTCCTGTAACTATTCTTGAGACTTTAAACAGCTTAAATCCCCACAAGTTGCTTAAAGTTGAAGCTCTTTAAAAGGGAGGTTAAACTTAATGTTATTTCTAAACAGATCCGTCCTTAGGTTGATAAAAATGAGACACCTATCTAGCTAGACAACTTGTGATTATTCCCTTCAATAGAAATATGTTCACAACTAAGCCAAGAAAGAACTCTGATCCAATACCATGAACTAAAGCACTGTAGCAGGTCTGGCCTTTAAGCATGCTCCCAACATATAAAATGCACGCTTTTGCAATGATAACAAAATAATCAAAAGTTGATAACTAAATTTTCAATCTGAAATCACTAATTATTAAAATTTAGAGATCATTTGGTCCAATGTAATCTAGATTTTAGTGTTATTTGAAAGTCAATATCTAGATGCCCATGTTATCTATCAATTGTTGTTTGTTTATATATTATGGTTTAAGTGCAATGTTTATCAAACATGACCTATGTTGATCACAAATTTCATCCTTTAAATAGAGACGTACATATGCCCAATCGAGTTCCCATAGAGCCCTCGAGCAAACTCATGGAATGAAATTGATAAGAGTTGGCCGAACAAAGCTTGACAGCCATAAAACATTCTGTAAGCTCGATTCAGACAGCCGACAACATTTCACCTCTCGAGGGGAAAAAGTCGTTGATAACAATTAATGATGGACAGCTGTAGCCGTTTGACCACCTAGGGATGTGAAAAAGCTGCACATATCTTAAAAGTCAAATTACCAAAATCAACCTATAAATAGCAAAAACTAGGAGTTAATGGGACCTCTCTCCTTCCTCTTCCCAACTATCACTGATCTTCCAATAAAGCTTGCAAACTTCTCTACTAGTAGTCTACCGGCAGTACCGTCATCAAATCATATCATCATCTGTAGAGTACGCCTACAGATATACTGCTTATTTTGTTGTACTCTTAAAACTTACTATTGTACTCAAAACTTTACATAGTAGATTTCAAACCATCAAAAATGGCATCGTAGTTTTCCCTCTTTACAAGTTTTCCACATAAAAATCACCATGTTGCTATTTATTTCTTTTTCATATGCATTTTTTACTCGTCTGATTTGCTGTCAAAATTTTCTGTCAACAACCTAAAAAAACTATCTTTACAACAATTATTTATATTTGCTTTCCAAACCCATCAAGAGACTCGATAGCAAAATCACAATTATTATTTACGCACGATGTTGACGTTGGTGAGAAAACAACTAGATGTTGCCTAACTAAAGGTGACATCAAGATGTTATCTTAGAGTAGCAATTTTGTAGTTTCTTGCAATATTATCATAATGAAAGCAACAAATAATTTTCCAAATAACATGACATAACATCATAGTAGCACCAAACCAAACACCCCTCAGTCAATAATCATTTTTTGAGACAGAGAAAGCTATAATCATACAATATGAATTACCATCAACAGATATTCCACACAATAGACAGTAATAAGAATTTTTTCCTTGACAGAAAAGGAATAAAATACAATCAACAAACTGCTACGTTTATTGAAGTTATACCTTTTTAATGTAAGATCTGAAGATGAAAAACAGCAGAAATAAGTAGAAGATCATATGCGCACTACTCATCATATAGAACATTAATGATAGACTTCTAAAAAACCATAATTAGCGCCAATAGAAAGCCATCTAATCCACGGAAATAAAACCACAAATATGTAGAGCTAAGGTGAATGGGAGAAGCATACTCCTTGGATTCTCTTGCCAGTGACAGGGCATTTTGGCCCACTCGCTCTCTTTTTGGTGTACTGGTACACAAGCCTCCCACCTATGATTCAAATCAATCCCAACACAAATATGCAAAACATTAATCAAATCGTAGTTTCATAAAGAAAAAAACAACCTGATGGGGCACGCTAAACCCCCAAGTTCAGATCCAAAGAATGATAGCATGTTCAGTTTGAAGAATCAAAACATAGAAAAGGTAAGATAGACTGAAACTTCAGAAAAACTCTGAAAAAAAGAAGAACAAAGATACAGGAAATTAGAATGGAGATTGACCCATTGAGAACATGGGGAAGTTACCAGGGGTTTTCACGATCCTAGTTTGATTTGATTTCGTGGCATAGCTATGCCGCTTCCGGTAGGTTAATCGCTGAACCATTGCGAGATCTCAGCCTCCCTGCACCGTCGCTCTTTCTCTCTACAAAACAGACTCCAGACGTGAAGGCGGCGGAGCTGGATAGCATATAAGAGAAGCTCCATAGATGACCTAGATCGGACGGAGACTATCCGTCTGATCTAACGGTTTACATCTTTTACCAACATAGTTTATGAATGATGATTTTTTAAAAATAAGCGTAATTAATTAATTAATTAACAAGTTAATTATATTTTAAAATTTAATAAAATAGCATGTTTTTAATGCCATCAGTCTTTTCTGATGTTATTTTTTAAAAAATAGTTAAATATTATTTTAAAAATATTATTTTAATAACTTATAAATAAAAAAATAAAAGTAATTATAAAAATAAGTTAATAATAATTAAAAATTATAAAAAAATATATTAAATTTTTACTAGTTATTAATTAAATAAATTCTATCATGTTCATTGAAACTTCAATTAATTTACAAAAATTTATAATTAAAATTATATTATCTAAACTTATTTTAGAATAATATATATTATAAAAATTAATAATGTGATTATAATAATATTATTATAATTAATTAAAATATTAATTTAAAGTAATTATAATTTTATCTAAAATAATTATTTATAAAAATATTTATACTTAAAAAATTAATTTTAAAAAAAATATTCAATTTTAATATAATATTTATGTATAAATGCTTATCAAATATTTTTATTTGAAAATTTATATAATAATTAAAGAATTTAATCTTAT
>JAEMOT010000335.1:625046-660446 GCA_019297695.1 Apostasia ramifera
TAATTATAAATTTTTAATAACATAACACGATTTATTTAATTGATAACTTATAAAATTTTATTTATTTTTTAATAATTTTAAATTATTATTAATTTATTTTTATAATTATTTTTATTTTTTTATTTATAAGTTATTAAAATAATATTTTTTAAATAACATTTAATTTTTTTAAATAAAATAACATAAAAGTTACCCCAAGAATATCACCTGATACAGAAGTCGCTCGCCACTCGAGCTATTTCTGTTTAACAGAAGAGATCTGACGGTATTAGAAACATATTCTCTCAATTAATTTTTTAAGAATTATAATTAATTAATTAATAGTTTAAAAAAACATTGTTTATGAACAAATTACATTTCAATCCCTAAGTTTCAACATATCTTTCACACATGTTCATATTTTTTGAAGTGCAATTACTTATTTCATCTTCAAAATTATCTTATTATTTATTTCACCTCAAATATGTCTATTGATATAACAGCAAATATTATTGAATGGAACCCAAAGATGACTATTTGCATCAAATCTCTAAGACCCCGTTTGTTTTGAAGTTAAAAATTGACCTGGTTTAATTTTAACCTCACATATCACATCACACGTAAAATTTAATATTAAAAATTAACTTTATTTCACATCATACGCACATTACTAAAATAATAACTAACTTATATCACATTCCTCATAAATCCAAAAATAATAATTAACTTTATATCACATCTTTCACATATTTCAACATAATAATTAATTTTATTTCATATCATTCATAATTTTTAATAAAAAAATATCTCTATCTAATTTTAATTTTAACTTTATTAAATTTAATATTGCAAATAAACAGATCCTAAATCGAGGAAAATTATCAAAAAACCACAAATACCTCTTTACATCTTTCTAGCAATCTCCAGAAGCTCCAGTGTTCCATTCGAATAATAATAATAATTCAAATCATACTATCATCAATGAGTTTTGGGAAAAGCTGATGACATGAATAGATTAAATCTCATCTTTTAAATTAAACCTTTATATGTGCGTATATCTAGCTATTAATATTCTTAAATAACTCTCATATTAGTTGATATATTAAGCCGTGAGCATCACCCTTTAGTTCAAATAAGTTTGGTTAGTATGTTTTTAGATATTTGTATAACTTATTCAAGTTAAATCTCATTAATCCTCATTTTCCTTCATCTAATACAACACAGACTAGTTGGATCGTGAAATCTATCATGATAACCATAATGGGGCAATGCTTGAAATCAATGCGTACGATAATTAATGTACAGTTGACTTGCTGGGCGTTTAGTTTAATGTTATCTTGATGTTATGTTATGTTATCTAGAGAAAGTAATTGTTTGGTTTAAAATTAGATTATAAGTTAAAAAATGACATCTAGATTATATAATATAACACTAATATAACAATGAACAAAACACCCCCTTTAATTAATTCGGTGTCTTGTTCAATGTAATCAAACTTTAGGGATTTAAACATAGTTTATCTTTAAAATCTCAGCCTCCAAAGTTTAGCTTAATTAAAAATAGTAAAAAGAGCTCAATGAAAATTCTTAAGGTCCGTTTGGTTTGATGTTATCTTGATGTTATGTTATGTTATCTACGGCTTTGTTTGTTTAATTGATAAGGTAAATATAAAACCTCCGTAACGGCGTGTTTTAATACTGTTACTGTTATTAACGGACGGTCATGTTAAATTTAGGCGGAGGGGGTAGACGCGGATCGCTGCGAATGATTTATTAGGGTTGCATTTACTTCCTGCCAAGGCTTTCTTCTGACGCGATCTTCCGCTAGGGTTGCTGCGCATTCGTTCTCTGCCGCTGAAGCCGAAAGGTTAGCACAGCTTGGGTATTTACTCGTGGTCGGTAAGCGTCATTCAACTTACAGTGCGTTCCCTGCTTTGTCTTCAAAATGTTTCCATCTCCATAACGAAAAGAGGTTTGTTCATTTGCGCTCTACGCTCCTCTTTGCAAACCTACATCTTTCTGCTACAGCTTCGGTGGTAAGTTAATCGCAACTTGTGTACTCCTACTTTGACATTCTCTCTGTCGGAATCGACTTTCTCAAAGTCTACTTTACTGAATCTGCATGATTGTTCAGACATGTTATACAATCGAAAGGAGCAGCTATATTTGGGTGTTTTTTGGTCTTTTCTGTTGGAAAATTTTTCTGCCCAGCAGATTATTTTAAGCATATGATGGAATGCGATATGGTACATGACTACTTCTATGATTTCTGTCGTAGCTGATGCTTACGGATTTATCCACTTGAGCAGTACGAGTAGGGCATGAAGTATTATTTGGTCTTCTTGTCATTCCAGCAAATGTGCAACAGATAACTTTTGTTTTTCACCTTCACATGGTCTTCGTAATTCTGCATATTTTTCCATTATAAAAAAAAGGGCGAAGTGTTTATTGCTTGATCTCTGCCATTTCTATTCTTTTGATTTTACGGATATCCTCAGCGGAATTACAATTTTCCTTGTGTGGGAGTGTACAAATCTGTACTTTGAAGGTCTCTGTAGTAGTACTTCAGTTATCTTTATCTTAATTTATTCACTTAATCTGTGAATAAATTAAGCCAAAATGATTCCTACAGTTCAGACTTTGACAGATTGCGAATCATCTACTGACACAGTGGAAAATAAATAATTGTTATGTAAAGAGTGTAATGATAAACTCGAAAAAGGACTCATTACCTATTATTACAAAGGTTAGTTTGTTAGGTTAGCTTGTTACTTCAACATGCCTTTCTAGTACTTTCTCAAGATAATTGCGTATTTCTTTTTGTAGTTAAGAAGCGATCTATGAGTCGACGAGAGAAAGGAGCCGAAATAGCTGGACAGGGCTCAAGAGAGAAGAAGAAGGAGGATGTTCATAGAACACAATGGAGTGATTTAGAGAGGGATTACCTTATTGACCTAATGTTGGAGGCAGAGAAACATAATGAGCTCGAGGGTTCACAACCAAACTCACCTGCAGTATGGAATCAAATTGTCCAAAAATTAAATGTGAAATTCAATTCCAACTTCTCCAAGCAGAAAGTTATGGATGTGTGGCACAACTTGAAGTCCAAATGGAAACGATACCATGACCTAAAGGATAAAAGTGGATGGAAATGGAATGAAATCTTATGTATGCCTAATGTAGAGCCAGAATTGTGGGACGAGATACTAAAAGTAAGTAGTTGTAATGAGATTTAACTTACTTATAAAATTGTAAAAAGTACATTTATAGCTAATTGATTATTTGTAACTGACTGTAGAAAGATCCTGATTATAAGCAATGCAGGCTAAGTGGCTTCATCCATTTTAACAAAATGGAATTAATTTGTGCCAAAGACAGTGCTAAGAGAAGTATGGCAGTTGGAACGGTACACGGCAACCGTTCAGTAAGTTTGGAAGTTGAAGGAGATACAGAAAATATAGAAGTAATTAACATCGACGACCAAACAATCAACCAAGCTGACGAAGATGTGTCCTTCCGAGGTAGTGGCAGTAGGACGAGTGTGCGCGGATCTAGTTCTGGGAAAAGGTTGGCTACATCGAGGACTACGGATTTCAAAAAGAATAAAAAGATGCGAGGACTTAAGACAGAGGAAGATGAGAGACGTAAATTCATTTATATTGAAAGAACAAAAGCGGTGAACAAATGGGTTGAGAATTACACTTCTAAAGGAGGGATCGTAGCTGCAACCGAGAGGTTGCGTTCAATTCCGAAGCTCTCCAGTAAGGCATTCATAAAAATGCTGGAAAGCAATAAAAATGTCGAGAATAGAGCTACCTTTATGTCTCTTACAGATGAAGAGCTCCCTGCTTGGGTTGAACATATATGTGACTCCGACCCAATCTTCGCTACGACACCAATTTGGATTTAGCTTTGTTATCTTATATTTGTTTTTCTGTGTTTTGGGCAGTTCTTCAGACTGAGACTGCTGAAAAGAATTTGAAAAGTGCTCATGATGAAACTTATATTTTAGTTAATTTTTGAGATGCACTTTTGACAATGTATGCGTTTTCAAATTATATTAATGAAATATTTTAATTTTTCTGAGCATATTTATGCATATGATTCATTTGGGCTTATAGTTTGATTAACCTCTTAAATAATTCAGAATGCTTCTGATTGCAAATTGAGTATGAGTTCTATATAATGTTGGTGATGTTTTTTAAAAAATCTGAAACATTTGGATGGTTGGAAAGTGAGTGAACATGTCAATTATACATTTGTGAAGCTCAAAAAGGTGTTGAGCAAAGATGTAGCAGTCCTTCCCTTGGACTTCTTCTTGGGTTGCTTTACCTATTTCGATTATGACGTATGCTTTGTGATGAAAAATTGAACATACATGTGCTCTTTCTTGAAAAGAGATTGCTAAATACTTAATTGCTTAAAAGGTGGAATAACATTGGTGATGATTTAAAAGAATCTGAAATGTTTTTATAGATTGCAAATGAGTGGAGAACATCTCAACTATACATTTGTGAAGCTTCGTTTTGGTATTTGTCGGTTTTAGGTGTTGAGCAAGAATGAAGCAGTTCATCTTGGTCTTATTCCTGGGTTGCTTTACCTGTGTTTTATGATTTCTGCTTTGTGATGAAAAATTAGTAATTCATTTGCCCTTTTGTTGAGAGCAGATTTCTGTATAAATAATTGTTGTAAGGCTGAAATAACGTTGGTGGTGATACGAAAAAATCTGAAATATGTTTTCAGTTTGAAAATGGGTGGAAGACATGTCAATCATACAATTGTGAAGCTTATTTTCTGTGTACCTGTCGGTTTTAGGTGGTGACTACATTGAAGCAGACCTTCCCTTTGGTCTTCTTCAACATTGCTTCACCTATTTCATGATTTCTGCTTTATGATGAAAAATTTATAATTTATATTCTCTTTTTGGAAAACAAAGTTCTAAATAAGTTATTGCTTTAAGCAATAACTTACGTTGGTGATGATTTGAAAGAATCTGAAACATTTTGATGATTTCAAATTGACTGCAAAGCATGTCAATCATACACTTGTGAAGCTCATTTCTTGTGTAGCTGTCGGTTTTAGTTGTTCAGCTACATTGAAGGAGACTTTCCCTTTGGTCTTCCTGAACATTGGTCTACCTGTTTGTATGTTCTGATTTATGATAACAAATTAATAATGTATATTTCCTTTTAGGAAAGCAGATTTCTAAATAAGTTATTGCTGTAAGGGTGGAATAACATTGTTGATGATTTGACAGAATCTGAAATATTTTGATGGTTTCAAAGTGACTGAAAGTGTATGTCAATCATACACTTATGAAGCTCAAATTTAGTGTACCTATCGGTTTTAAGTGATGAGCTACATTAAAGCATGCCTTCCCTTTAACATCGGAACAGTGCTTTATATGTTTCATGTTTTCTGCTTCATGATGAAAAATTCATAATTTACAATCTCTTTTGGAAAGCAGATTTCTAGATAAGTTATTGCTCTAGGTGTGTATTAACGTTGGTGATGATTTGAAAGAATCTGAAACGTTTTGACGGTTCGAAAGTAACTTAAAAGCATGTCATACCATTGAGCTACATTGAAGCATACCTTCCCTTTGGTAACCTGATGCTAATGCTTTACCTGTTTTATGATTTGTACTTTGAAGATTAATTAGTAATTCATGTACTCTTTCTTGAGCTCAATCATGCCTGGTTAAATTGTATTGTAACTTGGTTATATTTCTATTAGCATTTTTTTGACTTTCAAATTCAAAAACCTATAACTAAATCGATGATATTAATCCTAAATTCTATGGTTTGTCTCGTTTAATTCTGCATGCTCTTTGGCTGAAACTATCTTCACGATACATTGTTAATATTGATGATGTTCTCAATGAATTTCTAGTTTGTTATTTCTGTTGCAAGCACGACAGTCTCACTAAATTGTACTTTTCTCTGGAGCTATAGCATCTGTGATTATGTACTTGGAAATGTAGAAGTCTTTTCATTAAATATATATAATGTTTATATACTGAGTAATATTGATGATGTCAATCGAAGAATTCTAAAACTTATTATTATTAATTTTTAAAAATCACAATTATTTCTCATAAGAATAAAGTTAATATTTACAAAGACTGTAATTCTTATATTTTTGGATGTTTATTTTTTTGTCAGGCTTATATATGCTGATCTATTTACAGCACTGGTAATTTTATTTGAAATGAGTACAAGTACTCCTTTTACTGGTGGACATATGGACTTCTTCGAGTTCATGACATTAGATGAGAATAAGAAGTGGCTTGAAGACTACATACTATCGGAATGCATTCCTCGACAGCCACGTAAAATGTATAATCGTCCATTCAGTGGTTCGCAAAATTTGGAACACTTACTGTACAATGAGCATCCTAAAGTTTTGTTCAATGTAATGCGCATGGATTCTGACGCTTTTATAGCCCTACGTGATATTCTGGTTTCAAAAGGATTGTTGACCGATTCACGCCATGTACCCGCAATCGAGCAAATTGGTATATTCATGCGTATTATTGCATTTGCAGCAGGAGATCGGGAATGTGCTGAAATGTTTCAACATTCACTTGAAACAATCAGCAAATACTTTAATGCAACTCTACAAGCCATAGTTGCAATAACACCAGAGCTAATTACATTGCCTGATGCTAATACCCCATGTAGCAATAAAGTACGTAGGGATTCACGGTTTTGGCCACACTTCAAAGTAAGTGAGACTAATTTCGGTATGATTAATCTATATATAAGCTATTTAGTTAAATTTTCTCTAATTGTAATTTAGTTTGACTTGCAGAACTGCCTAGGAGCCATTGATGGAACATACATCTCAGCATCCGTTCCAAATACTCAAAAACCTGCATATCGTACTAGGAAGGGTACAATTGCCCAAAACGTAATGGCCGTTGTTGGATTTGATGGGATGTTCCATTATGTAGCAGCCGAATGGGAAGGTAGTGCTTCGGACATGCGTGTGTTACGATGGGCACTTGATTTTGGAGACTTTACTGTACCACGTGGTGAGTAAACGGTTTGTGAATTATTCTGATCACTAATAACGTAATGACAACTTAAATTGAGAGTGCATTCCTTAATGTAGGAAAGTATTATCTCGTTGATTTAGGCTACGCAAACACTTCAAAGTTTTTGGCTCCATATCGAAAAATGCTCTATCATATTGGAGAGTTTCGGGGAGAAAATGCTAGACGTTACAGAAATAAAGAAGAAAAATTTAATCACAGGCATGCCTGCCTTCGCAATGTGATAGAGAGATCTTTTGGCATTTTGAAGCGACGTTTTGCAGTTTTAAATGCAATGAAGCCATTCCCACTTCAGACTCAAAGGGATGTTGTCGTTGCTTGTTTCGCATTGCACAACTTCATAGCACGTTATTCACTTCGCGATACTCTGTTTCATCAACGCGACACAAATGAAGACGAGCCCGAATTAGATGAAGTTGAATTAACTGAGCAACAAGAAGAAGCACACGACCATTCTCGTGTTGGTGATCGTCGTTTAGGTGATGCTTTACGCATGGCAATTACTGATGACCTTTGGGGACATCAATGTAATTAGTTTGTGGTACTTGTTTTTTTGATAATCTGCCTGCACTGACTGAAGAGGTATCATATGCATTATATTATTCCTACGTTATATATCTATAATGCTAATATTGGTTAACATACCTTTAAATATATATTATTGTATCTAACATTTGTATTTGCAGATGGCTATTTATGTTGTTTTGGAAGGCCGTTGTCGTGGAGTATATTACCGGTGGGAGGACTGTTTTGCACAAGTCAATCGCTTTCCTGGGGCGTTATATTTCAAAGTGGCATCGAGAGCGGAAGGTGAACGTCGTCTACAAGAACATCTTTCAAGGATTTTGCAAACAAGTTCAGAAGCATCTACTTCGTCCATGACCAACTTGACTGTTGAACAGCTGCATGCTACTTCCTGCCACGACACCAATATTAATGCTGTTACTGCAGCTCTTTTGGTCGGTTTACTAGTTGGACTCGCCCTGGGACCTTCTCGTACGATCGAGTGACTTAGTTACATTCTGTTATGTTGGAACATTAGCAAGCAATGGTATACGTTGTATGTCGACATGTGCTTGTTGCTAACTTCTTGTTGTTTCTATTGTACGACTCGATTCATCTTTTTTGAGAATCATTATATCAGAGAATTAATTGCTAGTATAATGTTTATTTGACTAGTAATTATTTCAAGAAATGCATATATTGTTGAAGTTTACTTTATCAGATTTTTACTTATAAAATTGCATATTGAAATTGTAATACCTATTTATTTAGTCAAAATAAATTATATTAGAGAAGTATGGGCAAATATTTATTTTATAATTCTTGTAATTGTATGTTACAGATAAGTGAAATAACACTTTTAGTAATCAACAGTTTTATTTTTACCTATCATTCTTATAAACAAACACTTAAAATCACATAGTTTAAAATTAACCTTCCAGTTTAATTTTAACCTAGTTTAATTTTAACCTGCCAAACAAATAGTGGCTAAATGTTAGGCCTATCAATGGATCAGATCATGACCCAACTCGAACCGAATTCCGATCCGATTAAACCCCCAAATGGATTTTTTTTTTACCTATCAATCCGCCTCGTTTACTGACCCGATCCATTTACAAATAAATGGATCGAATATGGATCACCATTGACCTGACCCGTTTAAAATCTGATCCATTTATATAATCTAATTTGTAGTTCATACAGGGATACATTGTGACTAATAATCTTTTTGTTGGAAGGCTCAAGTAAAGAGTATCATTATAATTAATTAATAAAAGATTCTCATAGATTATATTAGTAGATTATAGTTTACAGTGCTCAGTTTATATTTCACAATATATATTTATATATATTACAAATACTGATTTGTATATTAAAATATTTAATTAATTCATAAAAATATAATATTCTTCCCTTATTTTATTTTCAATAAATTTAACATTGTTTTAAATTTTATTATGAAAATTACTTAAAAATAACAACTTTTGTTGGATTAAATACGAAAACCCGAGTTCCGAACCGATTCAATTTCCGATATATAACCCGATCCAACATATATGAATTTGGATCAGAGTCGTAGTCAACCCGACCCGAATTAGATCCATTGACAGGCCTACTAAATGTCATGTTATCTAGATATCATAGTTTGAATGATAATTCTATTATTTTTTAGAAAATTATCTAAATATATCATCAAACTAGACGATTATTTTCTTTAGATATCATAGTATCAAGATAACATTGAACAAAACGCTCCCTCCCCCTTAATTTTTTATTTTTTGTTAGCAGATATACATACCAATATTATTTTCCACGCAAAAGATGCATGAACTCTCACTGACCAAAAAAAAAACCTAGTTTATATACAAATAAAAGAAGGATAAAAGAAAATTGCAATAATTAGAAGAAAAGGAGGCCTATAGTAAAATATCTTAATTCTCCTTTCAATTCTAACAAGGGAACAGCAAAAATGAAGGCTCCCTCTGAACTTTTCTTTCAGAAAAACTAATCTTGCTGAGCTTCTTGTGGCACCAAATCAGCTGATCACTTGTGATTCTTGCCATTTTCAGGACCCTCGACGCCAATCTCAAGTCCACCTGAGAGAAGAAGAGATCTTGGTTTGATTTGTCTTCTTGTGGCTTCTTGAACTTCTTCACTATGCAGTTTCCAGTCTTCAGAAGGTCCTTCAGCTTCTTCTCTTTCTGAAATAGTTATGAAAGAAGAAGCCATTAATGTCCTTTCTTGTAGTTTTATTTGCTGTCTGCCTCGCCAAGGAATGAAAATGACAATGAAGTTTGTATTAATAAATATGCGTTAAATGCTACTGAGAAGGAGAAGAACAGAATGAGATTGACTTTAGCATGGAAATTGTGGCCCTGTGGAGTAATAAATCTTTTAAAGTTATATATAACATTTGGGTCTCTGGTATTAGGATAGATTTTAGGGGAGATTACACCCAAGTTTTTATTT
Source organism: Apostasia ramifera (assembly GCA_019297695.1). NCBI lineage: Eukaryota > Viridiplantae > Streptophyta > Magnoliopsida > Asparagales > Orchidaceae > Apostasia > Apostasia ramifera. The sequence continues at coordinate 635,055 of JAEMOT010000335.1, forward strand.
TATTTTATAGCTAAATATCACGTAAATTCATAATTTCAAAAACTTAAAATCCAAATCTTTGAATATACAAAAATCATCAAATGAATTTTTTTATTTTATTATTATTATTTTTTAAGAAAAAAAAAGATCAAAATGTCCTCTCTCCCCTCTCCCTCCCCCCACCGGTTTCACCCGGAAAATTGGTGGGGGAAGGAAAAGGAGAGAGAAGGAGGGTATTTTGGTCTTTTTTTAAAAAAATAAAAGTATGACTCATTTGATAGTTTTTATAAAATCAAAGATTCAGATGTTAATGTTTAAAATTATGAACCTGTATAATATTAAGTTTTAAAATAAAAATTTGGGTATAATTTACCTTAAATTTATGTTGTTTCATATGTTTTCACAAGCTTAATTTTCTAATTATTTTCAATGCGTTCCTTTAAAATAATTCCCAAGCTAAAAATAATAGTTTTGGATGGGAAAATGACCAAAATACTCTCTCAGAATGGAAAAATACTTGGGTTCGGAGAGCTCGCCACATCACCATTTCATACACCAATTAAATGGCAACAGCTGGCAACGGGCGGCCAACTGCAAAGGCTATGTGAATTTATTCAAACTAAGGAGGCTCCATGATTTTAACCCTAGGTAAAATAAAAAAGAATAAAGTTATAATATGCTAGCTATTGCATATTCTAGAGCCTATACAATCAGAGAATGAGGAGTGAACCATTAAGGAAGATATAATTCTTAAATTTTTAAAATATTTGAAGTCTGTCTCTTGATGATCGATCAGAATGAAACCATAAAGTTACCTTTTGCAGGTTGGCTCGAACATCAGCAAAGAAGTCATAATCTGATTGATCTTGAAGCTCCACGTGATTCTCAATCAAACCCTTCAGAAATACAGGGGTTTCATGTCTGTCAGCCTTCACAAATTCCCAAAAGACTCTGATTGTTTCCTCCATTATATCCTCCAGCATCTCGCTGGTGATAACATAATCTTCCTTCCTCTCGTCCGTTTTCTCCTTTAAGCTATCTTCTGCAGCATTAGTTATCTTCTTAGTACTGAAACTATCAATAAAATACTGTCTCCAGATGTAAAAACCCATGGAAATCAATGCAATCATGGATCAAACGTATATAAACACGTAGTAGAGATTTAATGTTTAGCTCACCTCTAATGACTGGAACCTGAAGAAGATTTCTAAGAACGCATCGCTGTTTTACATAGTTTGAAAGCCTGGGCCCTTGAAATGATTCATTCTCTATAAATCTATGGACTAAGACTTGAAATTGTTGGAATTCTCCAGCCACATGATTGTAGGGACGGCTTCTGTACGGATCAGATTCTGGTAGCTCGCGAGATCTTTCATACTGCCATCTGAGGAACTCCCATGAGAGACAAGTCTGCCCAACGTACACTGTTTCCAGATCACACTGAAGCTCCTTGATGAACTTCTCCGAAGGATTATCTCTTGATTTCTTTTGACAAAAGGGCATTATGTTTTGAGAAATATGAGACAGGATTGTTGAAAATAATGGCCTCTGCATACCCATTGCTTGAAGAGGATGCTTCAGCTGAAGAAATCCTGCAAAATTTCAACTTTTGATCAAATTAAACATCAGAAATATTCATATGCTTTAAAACACACACACACACACACAGAGCTGAACTTACCCATTGCATACATCTTTTGATAGTTCAAAATATCGAATTTTCTCATTCTCTCTCTGTAGCTTCTATAAAACTTGTGAAGCTCGTCCATGGGGTCCTCAGGCAAGAACTTATTATCAAGCTTGAATGGTTTCAGATCATCTATTGTCCGTGGGCTTTCGGATTCTTCTAATATGGTAGGCAGACCAATGGCTCTAACTTTTTTGAGTTCCATTTTAAGCTGCTCGATAAGATCCTGGTGCTCCCATAATTCATCCAAATCTTCCGAATCAAAATCCTGAGGTTTGGGTTCTTCCTTGTGCTGTTTCCTTACTACCTCTTCTTTCTTTACATGTTCCTCTTTTTGCTGCTCGGGTTCTTGTACAAGGTTTATGGATTTCTTTGAATCGTTTTTCAAGCTATCATCTTCAACCTCACGTTGCAGTTCTAACCTTGTGCTTTCCTTCTTAGCAGAAAAAAGCTCTTCATCGCTTGAATTTTCTATGAATTCTATCTGCAAAACGTTCACATTAGGCAAGCAGGCCGCTCTTGATTTTTCTAATGAAGAGTCTTTGATATTTATTTGTTCATTAGCAGTAACAGAAAGCTTCTCGTTACTAAGATCTTCGACTTCATTATCATCATCATCTCCTTCTTCTTCTTCGCTTCTTTCCAGAAAGAATGATTCACTTTGCCCTTGTTCCAGCTTACCGACACAATTCAATGAAGTTTCCTTATTTCCTGAATCAGGCTCGCCCTCCCAAAAAATATCTGAATCATAGATGAGCTCCTTCACAGAGTAGCCATCGCTCGACGACGACCCGGTATCAGAATCAAAACCAGAGAACTCTTCTGAAATGAATCTGAACTCTCTCCCCCCCTCTGAATTCGATGCAGAGCACACAGAATTGGGCTTATTCCAGAAATCTCTGTCATCGTAAGTATTACCGATTTCTTCAGCCATCGTGGGCGTTAAAAAGTCTTCTGCAGACAAGAATCTCAAATCCACGTTCCCTTCACCAGAGCTATCATCTTCAAAGCCGTTGAAGGATTCATGTACTCGAAAGGTCATTGCTTCAGGCTCCTCCATACTGAAATCTCTCTCTGATAAAAACCGATAATTGTGAATATCTGCTGCTGTCAGGGCAGGCCTATCTTCTTTAACCGCCTCTTCTTCTTCTTCTTCTTGTACTGATACTTCTTCAATCCTAGGTTGATCTACAGAGGTTTGATGCTGAAACTTAAAGCTCAAGATCGGAATCCTCTTCTCAATTCCTTCATCCATGAAATCTCCACGTTTCTCCTCGAGCTTCAATGCCTCCTTCCTTTCTGCTGATCCGTGAGTGCCCCTGTTCTTCTTAAGCCTGCAGCCAAACTAGGAATTAAAGCTCTTAAACTGCTATACAGGCATATTTATTCAAAAGAAACAAAACCTACCTGAAGACATGCTCTGCTATGAATCTGAAGCAGAAGAGAATCGAACCCGCGACAAAGCACAACCAAGAACTGAAGAAGGAAACCAACTTTCGGTACAGATTGCCACCAACAGCTGCGTGATCAAGCAAACCCAGATTGCTATCAGAAAAGGACGCCTTTCTGGTACCCATTTCCCTCTTCAGTAAGTTCAGTAAGCAATTCCTCTGTAGCCTTCCGCCATGGAAATCCTTGGGGGAGAAAGGAGGTGGACCTCCCACCTTGAGGGTAAGAAACTAAACAAAAGCAAACATGATTCGATTGCAAGAAATTGGAGGCACAGTGAGGAGGAAGATATGGTTATGAGAGATTGAAATCTTACCTAATTGGTGAGAGATTTGGCTGAAGAAGAGAAAGGAGATTATGTGTGGCTTAAGGAACCACAATTGTTGCTTAAATCTCTCGAGACAGTTTAGTTTCTGGAAATAAATCAGGTGACCTGCCTGATGAGGAGGAGTGAGGACAGAGGAGGCCGTCCCTTTCGTGCCACGTGGCAGACGAGAGTGCTTATATAGGTCAGCTGACCCGGCCAGTGCCTTCCGCGTATGAAGTGGCGGGCAGAGGCGAATCCACCTTTGCTTTTGGGGCACCTTCGGATGTAATTAAAATAATTGTTTCTTTTATTTATCTTGTGATTTTATATGAAAAAAAAAATATTATTGGGAATGTTATTTAGGATAAATTTTATATTAAGCTTAAACAGATTATATTAAAAGATAAAATAAAATGATCATTTTAAAATAATATTTAAATATTACTTAAAATTAAATAATACCTAAATATCATTCTAATTATAAGTAACATTAAATTAATTTTTTATTAATATTATTTAATATAATAATATTGAACTAAATAAATAATAATTTAGAGATAACATATATATCTAAATAATATTGATATTTAGAGAATAATATTAAAATAAATGGGTGTTGAATATATTTTACAGACTTTTGAAAAATACTATTGCATATAATAATTTAAAAATACATAAATCTTGCGTAATTTGAGTTTCAAATTAAAATAATAATATTTTTAATGTGCTATTCACATATTAGTATTATTTGCCTAAGCTAATCTTATTTGATTAGAGCTAAAAAAATATTCAAATTACTCAAAAAATATTTTTATTAATATTTTATATTAATTTCACATTAATCTCAAAATTTAAATATTATAAATTAATATTATTTTGCATCACACACAAATTTTAATATAAAAAATTTATTTTATTTATATTTTGTATATACTTTAATAAAAAAATATTAAACATAATTTTCAATAATAAAATAATTTTATTTCATATCATAATATTAAATTAATTTTTTATTTCTATTAAACTTCAAATTATTCAGATTCAATACAAGTTATAAGCAAATAATAATTTAATAGGCACAATTTTAATCCAAGTTTGAATAAAGGTATTATATTAGAATAACAATGACATGATTTCTATAAAAAAAAAATGACATAATAAGCATATTCAGGACTTTTCGTTGATGCATTAAGAAACTTAAGGTCACATCATTAATTAGTCTATTAAATACAGTGGACTTCTATGACAAAGAAGAGTTTCACCTAATTCTAGAAAAATTGATGAAGGAGTAATATCATATACCTCAAAATATGTAAGTCAATTTTTTTAATTTTAGGGTAAATTGCATTCTGGCTTTTAAGATTGGAAAGACATTGCAAATTAGTCTTAATATTTAAAAAATCACAATTTCGGTCTTTGAGGAAATGAAAGTGTTGCAATTTTAGTCTTTTTTTAGAATTTTGATTTTTTTGCTGATCTTTTGTAATAGAAAACGTGAAATTTGATTTTGTTTTGATTAGTTTAAATTCATATATTTTAAATTATTATTACACCTTTGCATTTTCACTCTTCTTTAAAAAATTAATAAAAATATAAAATTCAACTTCTTTTATTTTTTAAATATTTTAAAATTATATTATAAAAAACCAAAAAACTAATATTTGTGAATAATCTTATAAAAGTAATAATAAAAAATTAATAATTATATTTGAATTAGACCAAATAATAGTATTTTAATAACTGCAGGAACTTAAATCAAGGTTTTTAAAAGTTCAAGTCAATGTACAATGTCCTTCCAAACTTAAGGGTCCCGAATGCAATTTATTCATAATTTTAACTGGCTTGTACCATTTTGTTGACTCATGAACTATGAGTTACCCAAAAGCCTAAGTACTTAATGAGTAGAAGTCTTCGTGTTATCAATTTATTAGCCCTATTTGCATTGAATATTTAATATAGGATAATTTTTCACATATATATAGCTCAATAAAAATATGAGCAAATTATGCTCAGATTTTTGAATTTACTAATTAATATTGCATGTATTCATATTTTTTAAATTATAATATCATATTTCTGAGTTTTAATAAATTATTAAATTAGTTATTTTTTATTTTTTTATTATTAAATTTTTTAAAATTACCGTTTTACCCCTATCATTCTCTCTCTCCTCCAGATCCCGTGCACCTGTCAGCCGACGGCAGCGCGGCCTGCGCGGGATCTGGAGGAGAGAGAGGGGCAGGGATAAAATCAAGGTTTTGAAAATCAGACCGGCTTCAGAATCGGTAGACTGAAAGGTTCAAGGTTCAATGGTCGAACCGGGGTCGAACCGGGATGAAGTAAAAATTAAAAAAATTAATAAAATATAATATAAATATAGTTAAGATATATATTATTCACATATCAACACAATAATTAGACATAAAATGAATATTTAATAATTAATTTTAACAAATAATATCTTATGCTAATAACCCAAAAAATAATTTCAACCAAATCGAAATAACAATAACCCAACAAAATATTCGCAAATCACAAATTGAGTATAATATTTAGTATATCATTAAAAGATCTGAACAAATGTATGCTTTATCAATATTAAAATACTAAATCATTTCATCATTTCATATCACTAAAATACTAAAATATCAAATCATTTCGAAAGGATGGGGGCTGGAGAGGAGAGTGCGAGATAAGAGAAATCGCGAGTTCGTGACTGTCGCGCGAGTAGAGGCCACAGAACGGAGGCTGAGTTAGGGATCCAGAGTTTAGGAAAGTTTTTTTTTTTTAATTTTAAACTCAACCGGTCTAACTGTACTGGTTCACCGGTTAACCGGTTGAACTGCGGTTTAGACCGGTTCTGGCCGATTTTAAGCAGACCCGGTTATAAAATTAAACCAGACCGGTTCACGGTTTGACCGGTTGAACCGGCCGGTCCGGCCCGGTTTTTAAAACCTTGGGTAAAATGATAATTTTAAAAAATTTAATTATAAAAATATAAAAAAAAGACCCATTGATTATTTATTAAAACTCATGAATCCCGATATTATAATTTAAAAAATGTACAGCTGCATAATATTAAGCATTAAATTCAGGAACCTGAACGTAATTTAACCTAAAAATAATAATCATGTTTTACAAGGCGAATGATTAAACCTGATAAAGAATAGAAACATGTGTAGAATGAAATTTGAAAGAATTGTGTTGTAATGATCTCATGCTATCACTGTTACATTAGAAAAGTGAAACAAACTAAAGAAGACTGATACAACAACCACTGCAATTAAATAATTAAATAAAGTGCCCATTTCACAAATTCTATTAAAAATAAAAAAAAAATATTTCTATCACCTTCATCATCATCAAGTACCATCTATTAATTTGAGATCAAGTATCAACTTTACAACCTTTTTTTATATTTTTTTTCTATCTAATACAATATATGATACTAAGTTTAGTTATCAATTTTTTTTAATTATATTCTTATCAAAAAAAATTTAATTAGATTCTAAATTTAGCCGTTCATTAGTTGGAAATTAAGTTCAATGTGCAATGCATTTGATTATTTTCTACTCTTGAGACATGAATAAAATAATTAGATTTTTTTACGGTCCTTGATTTCATGAAATTAATTTTTAATTAATTACGCTATGTACACTCAAAATATTATAAAATCTTACATACACACATTTTAATTTATTTTTATTATAATGAGTAATTACAATTTTTTAATAACCTAATTTTAGTTAGATTACAAAATATCTGGGCCGTTCATCATATTATTTTAAGGATATTTAAATCTATTTTGAGTGAAAATCTTAAAATCTTAATGTTTAGGTGGAGTTAAAGGAAGGAGACATCCGCGATGTGAATTAATTTTAGGATAAATCAACGCTTTAGTGTGGCATTAAGAAAGAGAAAAAATATGTACCATTAAGAATAAAAATATAATTTTAATGATTTACTAACAGAATATTTTTTTTCAAATAGATTTTGATTAAATTTTAACTCAAATGTGTGTATGTAAGATTTTGTAATGTTTTGAATGTGAATAACATAATTAACTAAGAATGGATAAGTAAGGTAATAAATAAAACTAAATTGTGTGACATATAGTTAATTATCACTAGAAAAAAATGGTTGCCTACATAGCACAAAATTATCATATTTAAATATTAAGTATCAAATTTTAATGTCTAGATATAATTGATTTCAAAGTATTTTTAAATTCAAATTTAATTATAAAATATTTGAACTAATTAACAGGGAACTAAAATCTTAGTATTTGGTCATAGGGCAATATATATTTACTTGCATTCAATATAAAGATTGAATTCTATAACGTATTTTTGTCATAGTATAGAATTAAATTTGTCTATCGTAATCATACGTATATTTTCAAATTAAATTCCCCCATGAGAGACAGAGAGACTTGAGAGAAATATATTTTTATTTTTAAAAAAAAATTAATAGCATAAAAAATAAAATTTTAATCACCCAAAAAAAATAAAAATAAAATTCATAAAAAAAATAACCGTGAAAATACTCAAATGTTATATTAATTAAAATTTAATTTTTTTTTAGTAAAGTTTTAAAAATTTACCTCAAACAAAATATAACTAGAAACTAACTACAATAAATAACTTTTAATAATTATTTCTAAATAATAAAAGTGTCAATCATGCATCTAAAATATTGAAAATCAGTTATTTAATATATAAATAAACAATTTTTAATAATAAATGCACATTTAGCTTAAACAGTACCCCTCACTTCAGCATATGAACTACCCATTTAATAAAGCATTCGTGGACCAATTTTTTTTTTTTTTTTTGGATCAATTCGTGGACCAATTTTGATATCTAATCAGAATAAAATCGAGTAATTAAGTGGTAAAGAAAAAAAAGTAGCATTTTGACTTAAAATATGATCAATTAGATCGAATGAACAAAATAAATAAATAAATAAAATTAAAATTAAATATTTTTATGTGAAAATAAGGTTATTATGAAAATTCATGACAACAAACTTTGTGACTTGAATCACTCAAGGCAATTTTCTTTCTATATTTTTTTTTAAGAAAAAATTATCTTAAATATGTGAATCACAATGAGAGACAAGAGAGAGAGACTGCTTTCCTTCCAAAAATCAATTAGCTGAAATTGGGTGGAGAGGGTTTTAGATCTCAGCTTCAGTTTCGGTGAGAAAATAAAAATATCGGTTTCAATAATCTTAAAATTTTGACTTTAGAAAAATTATGTGACTTGAGCACTTCCCAATACAGCTTATGATCTCCCTTTATTTTCGATGTGGGACGATTAATTTTTGTGTCCCCTCACCACTCATTATTCGGCCTAGAAGCCTGCCAAAAGCCACACTTTACTTCAGTGATTTCTTTCTCTTAGGACATCACTCAGCGATCACTCTCCGCCCTCTTCGATCACGGGTGCTACATTATTAATGGTAATTATTGAATATTATTTTTTTAAAAAAATAAGTTTCAGTTAAGTTTCAACAGTTTTAACATTGTTTCGATAGTTCTAGCCAAACTCAATCGCAATTACCAAAATTATCGAACTTCGGTCGAAAATGAAACTCTATATCTTTTTCAAATTCGTTTCGACTAAAATAGTTTTGAATTACTAGATTCTGTAGTTTTAGTCGAATTTTATCCTGCAATGCTTAATTATTTTTTTGGAGGATTTGTAGTATAAAAAAAAGTAGAACCACTTTTGATCTTACTGTTTATAGTGGGTTACAACATATTTGAATTACTATATTTATAATATGATATAAATAAGATAAATAGTGGCTGCTACATATGATATGTCCATTTGGTACGTAGAAAAAAATCATTGACTTAAAATTTTTTGTTAAGTCTTAAAATAAATATATGATATGATTTAAAATAAGTTTAAAATCATATAGAATATAAATAAAGTTAATAATAATATTAAATTTTATGTAAGAAGTAATATAAAGTAAATTTTATATTTAAATTTGTATTGGATATAATAAAAATTTGTTAACTATGAAAATCTAAGAAGTGAAAATAAATATTTTTTTTTTTAAAATGATGTTAAAAAAAACTCCTAAAAATTAAATTTTTGTTATGAAATTCTTAAAATGAGATTTATTTTCTTGAAATTCGAAATGAGATTTATTTTCATGGCCAAGCCATTTTCTTGGCCACGAGCCAAATGCATGTTTAAGTATTACTTTAATGATCGGAATCTTTGTCTGATTAACAGTAATTTTATTTTAATGAAATTAAATAAAATTAAAATAAAATTGTAATTTAATAAAAATAAAAATGTCATTTTAACGTAAATAAAATGATAATTTATTTATTTTTTATTATGAAATAAAATATAAAATAAGAAGTGAATAAAAAAAAATTAAAATAACTATAAATATAATTTAATAAAATATAATGTTATTTATTATTATTAAATTTAATTTAATATAAATAATGAAATAAATATAATTTATATAAATATGTATGTATTTATAGTATATATATTGTTAGTGTATATATGTGTAAATAAAGATAATTTTAGAATAATAAATTTAGCTAATTTTTATAGCTATTTTTTAAATGGAGGACGAAGTGATTATTTTATGAAATATAGGATAGAGATTCTTATAAAATAGTTATTCCACTAAAGTAAATATGAGAATAGTTATTTCATAAAAATTATGAGTGGAATGGAATAGTCGTTCAACCCATAGTAAAAGTACTCTACTGAAATAATTAAAAAAAGATCGAGTTGAATATTTTTTTTGAAATTGATATATTCAATGTCAAGATTTTTAAAGTATAGGAGTCACAAATTTTTTTCAAAAATCAAAACTTGCTCAAACATCGACTTGATTTTCGTTTGGCTCAAATTTAATTAATCTCCTCGAAAAAAAATAAATTCAACTTGAAATTAACTCGATGTGTATACATACTTACATATTTATAATATTTTAAAATATTGCTAAGAGTTTTTATATATATAAATACATTATAATAAGTTATATAAAATAGATAAAGTAATAAAAATACATAAAATTTTAAAATAAATTTATAATATTATATTAATATTAATAATATATATAATATTTTATAAAAAATATAATTTATAATTAAGTTTGATTAAGCTTAAAAATTAATTTAAAATTGAAAAAATTTGAGACACAAATCAAATTTAATTTAAAATTTAAAATTTTAATTTACAATTTATTCTAACTCACTTGAAATCGACTCACTCAAAGCCACCCAATTCAAGGATCATCCTCATGACAATGAAAATTTTTTATTTACTTTTTTCTATTTTTCCAAATTTGGCATGCTTAAAGCGGTGCAAGCCTCGTGATCAGACAACGACGAGAAGCAACTTGTTCTGGTCTGTTTGTTTATAAAATTAAATTTAATAATATTAAAATTAAATTTAAATAAATTTTTTTTTATTAAAAATTATGAATAATATGAAATAAAATTAGTTATTATATTGAGATATGTGAGAGATATGATATAAAATTAATTATTATATTTAGATATGTGTAGGATGTGATATAAATTAATTATTATTTTAGTAATGTGTGTAGGATGTGAATTGTGATATGTCAGATTAAAATTAAAACAAATAGAGCTGAAGGAATCCGGAGGAGGAGACTGAGCCATCGCAATTAAATACCATTTAATTAATTATTAATAAAAACTTTAGAAAATTTAAAAATTATATAACTCAAACAGATAAATTTATGAGATAAGAGAAGCATTGAAAATAAAAAATAAACTTGTGAGAAGAGGGAAATTAATTTGTGAGATTTATCTTTAAACTAATATAAAAATCTTTTTGACATTTGGGACCAGCAAGTAATTTATCCTAGAAAAGGTATTAAGGATGTTTTTCTATAAAGAATGTTTTATGCTTGGAACTTGCATGCTGTGTTAATTCAAAATATATTAATTTTTTGAGATTTTCATGTCCAACATTAAAATTTTTAAATTACATGAATAGCAAGTAGCTATGAGCATATATTTATTTGTGAGAGAATATTTCTTTCAAGTAGGATCACTTTCATTATATATATTGATTATGAGGGATTAAACAAAGTGCTTTAAAAATCACCAAATTATTCTAATTTTTTGGATTCTACTATAGATATAGGAATTCATAAGGACATACTCTAGAAGATTCTAGAGAGGAAGAAGCCACTAACTAAGGCAAACATCGTGATATATTGATATGCCTCAAAAAAAAAATCTCAAAGGCTTAGAAGAAGTATTGATGATAACCCACGAGAAATTCCAAATGCAAGATATAAGAAGAGGATTATACGACAGCTTAGGTGTGACGCCCGTGACCGAAGAGGGCAGGGAGTGATCATCGGATGATGTTCTAAGAGAAAAAAATCACTGTTGATGCAAAAAATGCACCACCACAGAGAGAAATGAGATGATGATTTTTACGTGGAAACCCGAGTGTCCGGGAAAAAAATCACGACGCCGTCCAGGCGATTTGAATCCACTAATCTCATCTCCTCTTACAAAGCTTGAGGGTCTCTAATGGGAGACCAAATAGTACAAAAGAGAGAGCGAGTAGAGAAAGAGTGGCCTCTCAGCCCGCGAGAGAGAGGAAGGAAGCCCCCTTAGAGAGAGCAAATCCCCCTTATTTATAGCTTGGAGAGGAGAGGATATAGTAGGTTTAGTCTGCCATATCTGACACCTACCCTTAGAAAGAACGATTAGGGAGTGGGCTCCCATGCTGTCTTAAATACTGAGTTGACACAGTAGTACGGAGAGTACGATCTGGTGATCTCTTTGAGCTGCTCTTCGACAAGGGGCTGCTGTTGAGCTGCTCTTCGACGTGGGGCTGCTGTTGAGCTACTCTTCGACTTGGGGCTGCTGTTGAGCAGCTGTTTGGCGAGGAGCTGCTGTTGAGCTGCTCTTCGACTTGGGGCTACTGTTGGGTAGCTCTTCGACGTGGGGATGCTGTTGAACAGCTGTTTGGCAAGGAGCTGCTGTTGAGCTGCTCTTCGACTTGGGGCTGCTGTTGAGCAGCTGTTTGGCAAGGAGCTGTTGTTGAGCAGCTGTTTGGCAAGGAGCTGCTGTTGAGCTGCTCTTTGACTTGGGGCTGCTGTTGAGCTGCTCTTCGACTTAGGGCTGCTGTTGAGCTGCTGTTTGGCAAGGGATGTTAGAGAAGGTTCTAATAATCACTGAGGCAAAGTGCGGCTCCTAGCAGGCTTCTAGGTCAAATAATGAGTGGTGAGAGGGACACAGGAATGAATCATCTCACATCGAAAAGGGAGGGAGATCCTGAGCTGTATAAGTAGATAACATGATCTCAAATAGTAGAGACACCTTTTGGGGTAAAACTATGAGGCTAGTGATGAAAATTTTTATAGTTGAGCGTGCTTGGATTGGAGTAGCACTGGGATGGGTGATCTCCTGGGAAGTACTCAAGTACGCAGTTTTCCTAAAACCAAAGCAAATAATATCTCTACATTGAGATCACAGAATATTACATTAGGAGATAGCCTCGAAGACGACAAAGTTGCAATCGAGTAAAAATGAGAAAAAAAATCTAAAGAGAACTCATAGAGGAGTTGCTTAGAAACTTTTTAGAACAAAAAGGTTATTCGAGTAATTACTTGAGGGTAAAACTAGTTAGTTATTTGTTTCCAATTATCCAAATTTTCATATGCCTTAGGCTGCCATCTCCAAAAAAGCACTCTTCTTGAAACCCATTATCACACAACAACAAATAATAAGTTCCTAAATGAACATTAGGCTTCTACATGATAAGTTATTAATCAGTAAAATGAGTCTCCTAGCCTTTACAAAGTTTTGCAAATCAAGAACGAAAATACGAGGATATCGGCCAAGTGGGCGTGAGGGCACTATTGGCATTTTGCCAAGAAGTTAATTGATTCGTCTTCAAAAAATAAAGGGAGTCACTTTGAGCTTTTTGGTGGTTACTATCGATCTCCAATCTTGAAAATACTATTGAAGGAGCGAGATTTTTGTGGTAATCACAATGGTAGCACTCAGTTGACATCAACTGGGAAGTTTAGTGGTAAAGTAAAGCTGGGAGGCGTAATGCAACACAATTAGCCTTCCAGAAAGTGATTATATTTTTTAGGGATAATTACCTACATGTCACACAATTTAGTTTTATTTATGCCTTACTTATTCATTCTTAGTTAATTACGCTATGCACACTCAAAATATTATAAAATCTTACATACACACATTTTAACTTATTTCTATTATAATGAGTTACCATAATTTAATCTAACTATAGTTAGATTACAAAAAATCTGAGCTGTTCATCATATTATTTTAAGAATATTTAAATATATTTTGAGTGAAAATCCTAAAATCTTAATGTTTAGGTGGCGGCAAAGGAAGGAGACATCCGCGATGTGAATTAATTTTAGGACAAATCAACACTTTAATATGGTATTGAGGAAGAGAAAAATATGTGCCATTAATAGTAAAAATATAATTTTAATGATTTACTAACCGAATTTTTTTTTTCAAATAGATTTTGATTAAGTTTTAACTCAAATATGTGTATGTAAGATTTTATAATATTTTGAGTGTGCATAGCGTAATTAACTAAGAATGAATGGATAAAACATAAATAAAATTAAATTATATGGCATATAGTTAATTATTCTTATTTTTTAAAAATCTTTTTGTTGAAAAAATGGAATGACAAAAAGTCAATCATTTGTGTAACTGCTCAACTCATTGCAGATATTATCCATTTTAAATTCTTTTTTGTTATGGAAAGCAAACTCGAATTGCTCTTGTACTCAACTAATTATCTGGCTTGTGATAACCAAAAGAGATAGTTCTTAAGTTAATATTCGGTAAAAAATTTCTTCAAAATCGTACAAGATTCTAATCGGAGAATAGCAAATCGTTGCATCATTAGGACAATTTGGCATATATCCCAAATCTAATTTGGCATATATCCTCATAAATCCAAAGCTGAGCAGGAGATAACGTTTCCACGTCCTACAATTCTCGCCGTGTTCTATCAGATAAATCAAATGTTGCTATCAACGCGGCCTATTGGAAAATTTAAAGGGTAATTACTTTTGAGTCCTTGAGATTTACAATTATTGCACTTCCCTCCATAATTTTTGAACGTTTTTAATATATTTTTTGAGTTGTTTTGGGTAAAAAGTTTATTTTAAATATAATGATTTGAACTAAATTTATATTAATATTGAGATTTATATTGTGAAGTAAATTCAATTATTTTATGAAAAATTTGAAAGAAAAAAAAGTTTACTCGTGTTAAAATTAATGTATAATAAGTTAGTTCATCTTCCTTATATTCTTGTTTGGCGCGATGACCAATACCAGGATTAAAATAGTACTATTTTAAAAAATAACAATAATAATAATAAATAATTTTTTTTAATTATTCTATACAAATTTTAATATAAAAAAATATTATTTTACTTCACATATTCAATAATTTTCAATAAAAATATTAATTTTATTTCACATTCTAGATCAAAATACTCGATTCGAATATTTTGATCTAGGATGTGAAATAAGTAGATATTTTTATTAAAAATTATTAAATATGTGAAGTAAAATAATATTTTTTCATATTAAAATTTGTATAGAATAATTAAAAAAATTTATTTATAATTATTATTATTTTTTAAATTAGTACTATTTTAGTCCTGATTTTAGTCTTCGCACCAAACAGGGCCCTTGCTTTAGCACAATGTGCTTGGCATGTTGTAGTACCAACAATTTATCTTAGGGGGCGTTTGGTTCAGTGTTATTTCAATGTCAATGCTATTTAGATGTCATGTTATCTAAATGTCATTGTTATTCATCAATGGATATTTGTTTGGTTCAATATTATGATATTAGAAAATATCAATGCTATCCAAATAATTTTTATTTAGTTAAAAGTTATTGACATTATAATGACAAATTGATGGTGTTATTTTGAGATGTCGCTCAATTTGGGGTGACATCTAGATGTCAGCATGTAATGACATTTTTGTAATTAATTATAATATTATTTAAAGATATCATTAAACCAAACAATTACTTTTTAAAGATAACATAATATAACATTGAGATAACACTGAACCAAACGCCCCCTTAGATTAATCTCAAGTTAAATCAATCAGCGGTGAAAAAAATAACGAACCTAATGCTATGTGAATAAAGAATATATACAAAGGTGATGAGAAGAAAATAACAAGTTGAATTAGTACAGATTAACAGCAAAGTTAACTAAATTTGATGAACATTATTTTGGTTTTTTAATTTTGAGTAAAAAATTTATAAATCATTTATAGTATGATGAAATGGGTGATCATGAACACCTTAGGTTGAGTTAGGTTAAAGTTCGAATCATTTTAAAAGAATAAAAACCAAACAAACCACATTTATGTAGTTTGGGTTGACTTGATCGTTCAAATAATGGTTGACTATAATGGTTGACTAAATGAAGGCTGGTCGATCAAGTAGTCTGTTTCTTGCATTGAAAAGTAGACTTTAAGATCATTTCAACGATATATAATTTGATAAGTAATACACATTATTTTCATACAAAAGTTTATTTAATTTAAACATGATCTTTAGTTCTGAATTTTCAGATAATCATTTTTTTTTCTAATCAAAATTTGCATTTTCCAATTTTATTGTGTTTTTTGAATCCTCTACAAATAAGTTTTATGATTCAGATCATGTTTAGGCAACTTAAATTGAATATTATACGATTTTTGGTGAAAAATTTAAGTACAGTCGAGTGAATATGAAGGTGATTCTTTAAGTGAATTGTGATGGTGCACTCGTGATCTAATAGGGTGATCTTGCATCTCTATCTTGTGCCGTTAGTGATTGATCCAAGTGTTATTTTGTTTCTTTTCATTGTAATCGATTTCATCGAATCTCTCTCTTACTTTTTTATTCTTGTAAGGAAAAAAGATTGTCCTGGGGGGACAAGCTAATCTACTATGTGAAATTGAAACCAAGCCTTTATCACATTAGGTGGGATCGCCCACACGAATATTTTATTTTCATTATATAAATTAACAAATTTTCATTTAGGTTTAAGTATATAAGATCATTCATTATAGTTTCTTGTCATAGCAATTTTGCTCTCTTTCTCTTTTTATATGGGTAGGGTCTAATAACTTAACTTTTCTTATTAGAGTTTCAATCGACCTGCAATTTATATGTTCAAATCATCTAAGTTAATTTTTTCTGAGTTTTTCTCATTTGGTGTTACTTTAATTTTCTCGCAGATATATATGTTTTTTATTATATCATTTCATGCATATCACTCATTTACATTATCATTCTCATTTTTGTAATACTTATTTTATTCATTTTTTTTTTGTAACGTATAAGATGTGATTTAAATATTAAAAGTTAATAGAATAATTTTAGGAGGGGTTAGAGATGCTTTTAAGCTAATATTATCATTTATTTTTTTTTAAAAAAGGTTTTCAAAAAAGACAAACTAAAGTAATCAATCATTTTCCTATTAGATCCTTGAAACTATATATATTAGTGATCATACGTTGATTCAAATAGACATTGCAACAATAATTGATAATAAATATTGAAAATGCCTTACGCGACCTTAGCAACCCCACCTTGAAAAATTATTAAAAAAAAAAAAAATAGTGAGACTTGAATTATAAGTTAAAAATTTTGCAGGTTACTATCGTTTTTTCTAATTTATATTTAGATATTTTTAAAATAGTGTAAGTTTCGGGGCTGTTAATCATCCGATCTCAAGATGATCTGACTTCGATTCTAGATTAAATTGAAAAAATTTTATTCAATTTTGATCGAAATCTAGAGAATGAGTGAGAGAAGTTCGATTCGATCTAGATTTGAGTTGAATTTGGCTTATTTGTTATTGATTTGAGCTCGATCCTAGCTAAAATAAATTTGACTTTCGATTAATTTTCGGTCTTTTAGTCAAATATTATATGTAAATATATTTATTCATTCATTCAACTTAAATTATGACTATTCATTTTGATCTATTATTTAAAGATAAAAATAAAAAATTAATTTACAATAAATATAGTTTGAATAATTATAGAGAAAATCTAATGAAATTTTAATGGAACTTTGCATTAAATTACTGAAAGAAAATAACATACTAAATTTAGTTATGTATATAAAAATATATAATATCTTTTATTTTGTTAACCGATTCAATTTTGAGCCATTTTGATCCGATTCTATGTCGGCTCAAAATTGAATTGATAAAAAAATCAAGACAAAAAAACACTCTTTACTCGACTTAGTTGGATCGAATTAATTCAACTTTCAAACGACCTTCGATCTTCAAGCAAAATTAACCAGCTTACTCGGTTTTCTTCAAAGATTTTAAGGAATTTCATCTTCAAACATTTTTTTTTCAACTTTAAAGTCTTAATTTCATCTCGTTAAACAGTAGAACTTGCGTGCATGGGACTAAAAAGATAATTATATCTCAATGTTAGTGTGTATAATACATATATATATATATATAATCATAATTCAAAGGTTTTATATAAAAATATAATGGACTGAATAATCCTAAGGATCTACAAGTAATTAAATAAACCTACAACTATAAAAATATTTTAAAAAATAAAAATATTTGTAGCTAATAAAATATATATTGGACTATGATTTGGAAAGAAATTCTGAGCTATCCAACTTGCTGCCAACCCTCCTTATTCATTCTCCACCATACATTCTCTCCACTTCTTCCTTTTTCAAAGCTTGCTTAATATTTTCATCAAAAAAAAAAAAAAAAACTTGCTTAATATTTTGTCTCATTCACCCATAAATGCATGTGGACCTAATGTGAAATGAGCATTAAATAATTTGTATAATGAGTGCATACTTAAAAAATAATAAAAATCTTGCTATACACGGTCTAATATCTTTTAGAGAAAAAATCGTCACGTCACTCAACTATAATACATGAAAAAATTTGACTTAATCCCCTGACAGATCGCTTGAATAGTATTTCTGAACAAGCGCAAGGTACCTTGAATCCAACAATCAAATAGTTTAGGCCTAGTTAAACAGGAGGATCAAATAGAAAGCTAATCAGTAAACTATTATTATATCATAGCCCTATCTTATGATGTGATAATTTCATAAAGATAAAAAGGAGGTGTCTGTCATTAATGTCTGAATTGTCAAGTAACATTAGCATGCTGTGTCATAGTCTATGCTGTATAGCTATTGCCTCATTAATGAGAGTCAACTAACCCACCCACCACTCTTTTACTATAAATACCCTAATTTATGATGAGAAGGGGGTCAAATCTTCGGGCTCTGCCCTGTTTGGCAACAACAACAACAACAACAACCAAGCCTTAATCCCACTAGGTGGGGGCGGCTACATGAATCCTTTATTTCTATTGCGCTCTATCAGTTACCAAATTCTTATCTAAGTTTAAGTAACTAAGATCACTCCTTATAGTTTCTTGTCATATCTTCTTTGGTCTTCCTCTTCCTCTTTGTACATGGGCAAAATCTAATAACTCAATTTTTTTAACTGGAGCTTCAATTAGACTACGTTTGGCAATGGACTAAAAATTATGGCTAAAATTATCCATGATTAAAATCTTAAATTTATTTTAAAAAAATTTAAAAAATTATTTTATATCTCATCTCATACAAATTTCAACATTAAACAATCACTTTATTTCACATCCAACACAATTCTTAATAAATCAATCAATTTTATTTACATCATACATAATTTTTAATATAATTAACTTACTTTATTTCATATTATATACATTTTTCAAAAATAACTAAAAATTCCAATCAATTTTTTTTTTTTCTTATTACCAAACAGAGCCTCAAATTAAGTATTGTTCACCTACTATTTACTTGTGTTCTTCAAGCTCTATTCAACTAGTTCTCACTAATAAAGCTTTTTTGAAACAGTTAATAACTTGTCTCAACTATCCTTCTCTCCTTTCAGGGTAATCTTCAGAGAAACTTCTACTCTTTTCTAAATATTCAGTTCAACCTTCTGAATACTTTGATTAATCTATCTTATTCTTCCAATTTTCTAGTTTAAAATTTTCGCCCAAATAATCACATCGAGTAATATACATATATAATTCAAAATCTATTATTATTTTAGTTTATTGCATTATTTAATAAATTAATAATTTAATCTAGTAAATCAACTCAAAAGTAGCTTGTGAAACTGCTTCTGATCAAATATAAATAAAAATTAGTAAAAAAAAAATACAAAGAAGAGACGCGTATAAAAAAGTGAAAAAAATACACACAAACAGATGTATTTATATATACCAAATATAATCTTCTTATATTATATATTTATATTAAATTCTTCATATTTATATACGACTATCAAAAACTTAAATATTGAAACTGTTGTGGTATCTCAGCATTTTCAAATTAAGATTTAATTTGTATAATTTTACCACCATTATGATATTTCATAGAAGATCTACTGCATTGTCATCTGTTATTTTAATCGGCCCTGTTTGGCGCGAGGGCCAAAACAGGATCACAATAGTACTATTTTAAAAAATAATAATAATCATAATAAATAAATTATTTTAATTATTTTATTCAAATTTAAAATAAAAAAAATAATATTTTACTTCACATACTCAATAATTTTTAATAAAAATATAAATTTTATTTCANAAATTAGTATCATTTTGATCCTCGCATCAAACAGGTAAAATATCTTGGATGATCAGCTGTGTATCAATAAATTATACAGGTGAAATTAATATTCCTTAAAGATAATAGGATAACTGAAAGATGATAATATTTATAATGTTTACATAATTTCTGTACCTAAATACGGTTATCATCAAATATTTAATATAAAAAATTTGAGCAGTACTATATTATATGTAGTGAGAGTTACATCATACATGTACTGTTCTTTATTATTTTCTATTTTTTTTTATATATGCTGATTCAGCCCAAATTCAATATTTAGTTATCGTGTATTGTGTGATTTCATTCAAAAATTTTATGTAAAACTGTTTCTCGAGTTTTGTTCATTTATAGTTTTGTAATAGATATTGTTAGAATTTTCTCTAACACTCCTAATTGAACAACCCTAATCGAACAGCTCTTCAAGAAGATATCATCAGATCATACCCTCCGTATTACTATGTCAATTCAGCATTTAAGGTAGCATGGGGTCCACTGCCGAATCGTACTTTACAGGAATAAGTGCCAAACGTGACGGACTGCACTCATTATGTCCTCTCCTCTTTAAGCTATAAATAAAGGCAGAAAATAAACGAAAAGAGGGGGAGGAGAAACTCTCTCTCTGCCTCTCTCTTTTTCTCTTGTACTTATTCTCTTATTCAGTCTCCATTTAAAAGCCCTCAAGCTTTACAAAAAAAAGAGATTCGATTAGGGATTTAAATCGTCTAGATGGTGTCATTATTTTTTACATAAAAATCTTATTTCATTTTATTTTAGCATATTTTTTGATCAACAGATATATTTGTAATTTAAATGCAGAAGTATAAATGTAATTCATAAATTTTTCCTTTTTTGTTGCTCTATAGAAGATTTAAGTGCTTCAAGAACTCATCGATTTTTTCTTAAGATAAATCATTTTTTTTTTGCATGTTCACCATTTTCTCCAGTGGTGCGTTTTCAGGTGGACCTAAAAATATTGATGCTGACCCAGTGATTAGATTATGATTAGAAAGGGATTAGACGATCATGATTAACGTTTCTATGAGTGCTAGTGGGTGCTTTTTGGCCAACTCTCTTCTAGTAGATTTTGTTTGATGGCCTTAAGCCACGTTCAATTTGAGCTTTTTAAAAAGAATTTTTTTTTTTTCATATTTAATAAAAAAAATTATTTTAATATTAAAAAATATGTGAAATGTGAAATAAAATTAATTTTAATATTCATATTTGTATTTCATATAAAATAAAATTAATATTTATTGTTAAAATTTATATTTGATCAAAAAAATATTTTGAACCGAGGCCTAAAAGGCTTTTCCTAGCTCTCTGTTTAATCGAAAGTCATTTTGATAATCAAAATAATTTTTAATTTTTTTATAAAAATATAATAAAAATTAATTATAATAAAAAATTATAAATTTTTTAAAGATATATGCATGATAAAAAATAAATGTAACTAGTTATATTAAAATTTATATAAGATATAAAATAAAGTTAATTGATGTATTAAAAATTATATAAGATATAATATAAAGTGATTTTTTTTATGTTAAAATTTATGTATTGAGAATTAAAAATAAAATTTATTTTATTTTATTTTTTTAAAAGTTGGCAGCTGTTTTGGCTATAGTTATAGTAACTTGTTGATTGATTGAAGAAAAAAAATAATGATAAAAAATTTTATAAATTTTTTAATAATATGTGAATGTTAGAAAATAAAATTAATTAATTATACTAAAAATTATTAAAATATAAAATAAAATTGATTAATATATTAAAAATTATATAGGATATAATATAAAGTGAATTTTTTATATTAAAAATTACGTATTGACCATAAAAATTAATTTTTTTATTATATTTTAAAAAATATTTGAGGCAATTTTAGCTAGGATCATAAAAAAATGATCTTCAACTAAACGGTGCCGACAAAAAAAGGTTTTTCCAAAAAAATATTAAAAAAGTTGCCTTGTAGGACTGGGAATTGACCTTCCTGTTTATTTTATTTAATTATTTTACTTTATTCTTTTATTTTATTTTATTTTATTTGTTATTTTCTCCAAAGGCTCCAAAGATAAATTGCATGGAAGCTTCCTTTGAAAAATGTAAGAAAAAATGATTAATTTCTTATAGGACTCTGAGGTTTGCAGTCATTTACATTTTGGTTCATGATTTTTGCATCATGACATGTAGATCCTTGAAATATCAATTATTTTGTTCTCTAAAATGACATAACCAGTTATACATTAGTCTAAACACAAGGATATGTTCACATAGCAATTATAAGTGATAATATGTAATATTAAAGGATGTATGATTCAATTTTAATGTAATATAATGTGCTGTTATTTGTAAATTAATTATTTGATTTAAAATATATTTAAATAATATGGCTAATAAATAAAAATAAGCGTATCACTTCAAAATAACATACACATGCACTTCAAATTATCATCATTATCTAAATAATTAAAAAGTGTGAGGTTTAATTGATTTTTTATTATCATCTTTAACATAATAATATTGAATTAATAGATAATAATGTAGAAATAACATAAATAATTAGTAATATTGACATTCAAATAACACAAAAAATTAAATAGCATTGAACCAAATATTACTTAAGAATAAATTAATAATGGTTTTAGTCCTTATTCAATTTTATTCTTTTATGATTAAATTTGTCATAGCTTCACATCACTGTTGTTGTTTTCATTTTTTTATATACTATAACCTCTCTTTTAAAGAGTATTAAAAAATTGCTACGATAAATATTATTACAGCTTTAGGGATATAATTAAAAGTAATTATTTAAAACTTATATAACTTTATCAAGATTGCAAACTACGAGTACCTATGAGCAATTACTGCTGTTTAAATACTTAATAAAATGAGTTTTAATTTTAATGTTTTATAATTAAAAAAATGATGCATCATGTAGTAATCTTCTTCTCTTCTATCAAAAAAAGAAAAGTCTTCTTCTGTTTCTTCTTCCAAAATTGTCTTCGTCAAATATTCAGCCATTTTATTATGTCTTTTTTTTAGGAATAATTACGCCCAAATTTTTTAGTTTAAAATTTAATAATACACAAATCTAAATTTTTAAAATTATAATATCGAGATTCTTGAATTTTAATAAATTACCAAATGGATTTTTTTTTTATTTTTTTTTATTAAAAATATTTTAAAATTACCATTATACCCCCAGCCTATCTCTCTCCTTGCGATCCCGGCGCACGGGCGACGCCGCGCAGCCGCTGGCGGCCGCNAATAATAATTTTAAAATATTTTTAATAATAAAAATTTAAAAAAGACCCATTTGATAATTTATTAAAACTCAGAGGCTCCGATATTATAATTTTAAAAATATGAATCTGTGAATTATTAAGCATTAAATTTAGGGACCTGAGCGTAATTATTCCTTTTTTTTATGTCAAGTTGTCAACTGAGAAAAAAATAATAATGAAGACTACAAATATGTATATGTGGAGGGGCTTGGGCCTAACCATAGAAAAGCCCAACACAATTTCGAAGAACACGCATGGACAAAAAAGAAATCAATTGCATTTCGCTATATTTAAAAAAAATTAATTATTAAAAGACTCCTATAATTAATTTATAATTACTATTTCATGTATGATTTTTAAAAATTTGCTAAATGATCCCTATAGCTTACCTAATGTTATGTAGAAGATTCCTCTACTGTCAAATTCAATAGATTTTTAATTTTATTATTAACACTTTTTCAAATTTTCAAATGTTTACCATCCGTTGTTGCCATGTCAATGCCGCCTTGCTGCGGCACGCCACCGTCGCACCCTCACCGATGTTGCTTCGTCACCGCCCGAAGAGAGAGGGGGGAGAGAAAGAGGGTAAAATGAAATTTTAAAAAATTTAAAATAGTATATTCCCTAGATGCTGACTAAAATTATTAATAAGGACATGTTATGTAATAGTAATAATTAGCAGGACCTTTACTATTATAATATTTTTAAAATAAAATTTTTTTAGTATATTTTTGATAATTATAAATTAAATAATAATTATAAATTAATTATAAGAATCTTTCAGTAATTAATCAAAAAACAAATTGCATTTGAATATTTGATTGACGAAATTAAGCAGACATTATTAACCTAGTTTGCTATTGATGTTATACTAGTATTGAAATATGCTGCTATATTTCTATAAAAAAGAATAGTAATTAAGTTCTTGTAATTTAAATTTATATATGTTGACGTAGGATGTGGGGATCCCGGGAAACACCAAAGAAAGAGAGTTCCGGGAGACGGCGGAGCGCAAAGGAGGTGAGCCTGTTAACGGAGGCTCAGGGAGAAGATTAGCTCACAGCATCCAGAGAAACACACAGAGATTTAAGGTGGTTCAGGGAGGAAATCCCCTACGTCCACGGGAAGAAATCCCCTACGTCCACCGGACGATCAGCGAACAAGTTTCACTAATGGATGAAGGTAGTCATGAAAGCTAATACAAAAAGCTTACAAGAGGAAGAGAGAAAAACTAGGAGAAAGAGAGTGCTTTTCTTATTCTCAAGCTCCAGTTTTACAAGAGGTGATAGAGGAGTTCTGCTCTTCTTGAGGTCAGTCCTCCTCCTTCGTCAGTCTTGGAGAAGGCCAGTAATGGTGGATGAAGCCCCTCTTCACCTTCCTTCCCTCCTTCTTTTTTCTTTTTGAAGCCTGCTCCTTGATATTTGTAGGCAGCAGGTGATGCAGCTTTATCCTAGTTTTCCGGAGAAAAGGTGATGGACAGGCTCTGGAACCGTGCCGCTTGCCTGCCACCGGAGAGGCCTGGAGCTGAGAAGGAAGGACGATATCTTTTAATATTAGTACCTTTTCTGGGGATTCGTGATTGCTGGGGCATGCGGACCCTTGGTTTGCGTGTTTGGAAGAAGCATGCTGCATTGAAAACGGTGCAGCCAGAGCATGTTGACAATGATGGGTATGACTGAGAAATATCATGCCTGATATGGTTGGGAGAGCTGTTTGAATAAGGGTCATGCAGGAGGTTAAAGATTAGAGGTTAGAGGTTAGAGGTTAGAGGTCCCAAACCTCACCCACGAGGTTAGAGGTTCCAAACCTCACCCACGAGGTTAGAGGTCCCAAACCTCACCCACGAGGTTAGAGATTAGAGGTCTCAAATCTCTCCCACGAGGTTAGAGGTTAGAGGTCCCAAACCTCACCCACGAGGTTAGAGGTTCCAAACCTCACCCACGAGGTCAGAGGTCCCAAACCTCACCCACGAGGT
>JAEMOT010000335.1:663640-708740 GCA_019297695.1 Apostasia ramifera
TGCCTAAGGATCACGGCTTGCTGGGCTGTGAGGCCAGTGACCAGGTTGGTGAGGTTCGCCAGCATCCCCTGTAGCTCTGAGACGCGGGTGCTCCTGGAGGAATAAGTAGATCCGGCGCGACGCCGAGAGGTTGAGGCCGAAGATCTATCGTCCGACGCCCGAACGAAAGGTTCTCCCGCATGCATGCTTCGAGCGGCGGAGTTGGTCTTGCGCGTTCTGGCCACTATCTTTCCAGGTCTCAATGAAAGCACCAGAAGATGTTGACGTAGGATGTGGGAATCCCGGGAAACACCAAAAAAAGAGAGTTCCGGGAGACGGCGGCGCGCAAAGGAGGTGAGCCTGTTAACGGAGGCTCAGGGAGAAGATTAGCTCACAGCATCCAGAGAAACACACAGAGATTTAAGGTGGTTCAGGGAGGAAATCCTTTACGTCCACCGGACAATCAGCGAACAAGTTTCACTAATGGATGAAGGTAGCCATGAAAGCTAATACAAAAAGCTTACAAGAGGAAGAGAGAAAAAGCAGGAGAAAGAGAGTGCTTTTCTTATTCTCAAGCTCCAGTTTTACAAGAGGTGATAGAGGAGTTCTGCTCTTCTTGAGGTCAGTCCTCCTCCTTCGTCAGTCTTGGAGAAGGCCAGTAATGGTGGATGAAGCCCCTCTTCACCTTCCTTCCCTCCTTCTTTTTTCTTTTTGAAGCCTGCTCCTTGATATTTGTAGGCAGCAGGTGATGCAGCTTTATCCTGGTTTTCCGGAGAAAAGGTGATGGACAGGCTCTGGAACCGCGCCGCTTGCCTGCCACCGGAGAGGCCTGCAGCTGAGAAGGAAGGACAATATCTTTTAATATTAGTACCTTTTCTGGGGATTCGTGATTGCTGGGGCATGCGGACCCTTGGTTTGCGTGTTTGGAAGAAGCATGCTGCATTGAAAACGGTGCAGCCAGAGCATGTTGACAATGATGGGTATGGCTGAGAAATATCATACCTGATGTGGTTGAGAGAGCTGTTTGAACAAGGGTCATGCAGGAGATTAGAGGTTAGATGTTAGAGGTTAGAGGTTAGAGGTCCCAAACCTCACCCACGAGGTTAGAGGTCCCAAACCTCACCCACGAGGTTAGAGGTTAGAGGTCTCAAACCTCTCCCACGAGGTTAGAGGTTAGAGGTCCCAAACCTCACCCACGAGGTTAGAGGTTCCAAACCTCACCCACGAGGTTAGAGGTCCCAAACCTCACCCACGAGGTTAGAAGTTAGAGGTCCCAAACCTCTCCCACGAGGTTAGAGGTTAGAGGTCCCAAACCTCACCCACGAGGTTAGAGGTTAGAGAGCCCAAACCTCACACACGAGGGTAGAGCATGATATTCAAAATAAAGGAGTGCCACGTGTATGGCTGTGATGCAGCGCTGGAGCCACATGTCAATAATATATAATTAGATTCTTATAGTTTTAAATTGATTAAGAGTGTGTTTGGTTCAATGTTATCTTGATATTATATTATATTATCTAAAAAAAATAATTATTTAGTTTAATGACATCTACAAATAATCTTCTATTAGATTATAAAATTATTAGTCAAAAGATGACATCTAGATATCATGACATCTAAATTACATAATATAATACCAAGACAACAACGAACCAAATGCCCTCTAAGTTGTTCTCTCATTTATGATAACATAGCTATTAGTATTAATAAAGAGATACAATAAATGATAATTTTCTAATTAGCATATTAATTTAATTAATTTAAAAATTAAATTAATATTTCATATAAATATAATGCCTAATTTGATTTAGTAATTAGAGAATATATTTTTTATAAGGTACTTTTATTAATATAGAAGGACTTATTTACATATTATTTTAACTAGATGATTAATTTGAGGATTTAATTGTATATAAATTCAAATTAGAGAAATCTAATTATTATTAACCTTAAAAAAATGAAACTATATTATTAGGAGATAATTATGCTATTATTACTATATATATATATATATATATATATATATATTTTACAGGAATTATTTATTAAGTCTTGTCAAGCAGTACATGATACCGCAGTACTGTCATAGTGTCACTGATTATTAATTGGAGTAAATGCATGTGTATAATAAAGACATGTATGTATGTATATATATTTATAATTTTAAAATTAATGATTTCATATGATACTGAATATTGATTCATAAAATAAAAATATACAAATAAGATATATATTATAGAAATAAAAATATTAAAATAAATGAGCAAATACATGCTAAAAAATTATATTAGAAATGAATATATCAATAAGAAAATTGATATAACCTCAATTGAAAATAAGTTTAGAGAAAATTAGTTTAGATGGTTTAGACATATAAACTGTAAGTCAATAAAAATTTCAGTAAAAAAATCAAATTATTAAATTTTGCTCATATCAAAAGAAAAAGAGGAAGACAAAAAAATATAATAAAAGACTATAAAAAATAATTTTACATATTTTAAGCTAAATAAAAATTTATTATTTTACAAAATATAATAAAAATAAAAAATTTATGTAACAGCTTATTTTAGCCCAATAGGGAGAGAGCTGATTGAAATTAAGGAATTTCAAGGTCAAATCTACGCCATCACAATTTTCATATGGGGCGGAGAAAGTTATAATATTTAGAATTAAAATAATTAAAAGAAAAAATTCTTATAATTGAACTCAGTTAGTTAGTGGAATAAAATTTTGATTTGTCGTTGTGCATGTACATTTCTGATCCCCTAAGGTTCTGTTTTGTTAGAGTAAAAAAATATGGTTTGAAAACTTTTTGTAAATTTTTTTAGAAAAATATATATGATGTGAAATAAAGTGAGTTAATTATATTAAAAATTATATTGAATGTGAAATAAAGTGATTGTTTAATGTTGTAATTTGTATAGAATGAAATATAAAATAGTTTTTAAATTTTTTTTTAAAAAATAAATTTAAAATTTTAATAATAATTAAAATAAATTATTTTTTTAGTCTGTTGCCAAGCCTAATTCTCATTATCAACTGAAGTGTGGCCGGCTGGCGGAGGGCATAGAAGTTGTCTTCCGGCCTCAAAAATTTTAGGCCGCAGACTGATAGAGTGGTTGGATGAACGATGAAACTAGAAGAGCTCATGCGTTGGTGGTGGAGGCAAGCTAGATCCACGGTTCCTCTTTCTCTCGCCGACGGTATTCCGACTGAAACCTAGTCGGCAATCTCTCATGGCATGCACAGCTTCCCTCTTGCTCTTTCCCTCACCTGCAAAGCTTTCGAGCTCTTCCACTCTCTTTGCCCCTCGCTTCTCCTATCCTCAACTGGGAGGCCCGATCAAGATCCGATGCGTCTCTTCTTCCGTTGATTCCTCTGCGGCAACTGCAGCTGCAGATAGGGCCTCGATTGCATCCAAGGTCAGGAACTTGTTCCATTCATTCTCCCTTTAATCCATCTTATATATCAATTCCTGCCCTGAAGCGAACATTTTCGAAGGTAGGTTGATGGTGTTGTCCCACGGCTTATTTACTCCTGCTTTCATCTGAAAGAATTTAGGGGTTCCCCGGCTACAGTGATTGAAATAGATCATGGAAAGGCGAATTTGTCTGGGCCTTTTAATCTCTCACTTTGGAATATCCATTAAAGTCTTTTTACCTCCTTTCGAAGAGTTTATAGGCCATAACTTAATGCAGTTAGTATTCTTGAATAAATCATCTCTTTGATGCTTTTGAATCGAAGACCTACTAAGTTATAGGTCTGAGTATTTTAACTGTTGCGCAGAAGATTTCTAATGCATGCCCTCATCAACTTTTGAGTAATTCTCAAGGACTGTGGTGTACATCTTTAGATCAAGGCCATTCCATGCAGTCTTGAATTAGGAGCAAGTTTTGAAGGTGTTAACTGCTTATGAATAATGGTGTTAGCTGCCATTACTTGTATTATTTTTGTAGGGGAGTTGTTTTTATAAGGTTCGATAGTAAAAGGTAGGTGTTAAATCTTTAGTTACCAACTGACCTAAAACCATAAGCTTGTAGGTTATGGTTTAAGAATAATTTTATGTTGTAATATGCCCCCTCATGCACAAGTTTATTTGTTTTGCAACTTGGAGTTTAACATATATACTTTGTTTTTCTTAAACCTTTTGCTATAAGTGATAATTTGGGGTCACTAGGGTTCAAAGTTGAGACCATTGGATCTGATACCATGTTAAATTTCTACTTATAAAGCACAGCCATGACACGGGACATGGGACACATGACACAACACAAATGCGGGGATATGAACACCTTTAAAAAAATAGAACACGACATTTCTTTGAGAAATTAAATAAATATAATTAATTATTTATTTATTTATTAAAATTTGTATAAAAGATCAAATGTATGTGACATTTATTTCTTTTTTCTGTGATTTTTTCTTCATATATTTCATAAATTAATTGATAAATTAATTTAAAAGCATAAAGATTGTCAACTGTTAACTTAATCAAAACAAATAATAATAATTTGTAAATAATTAAATTCATTTTAAAAGGATTAATAATTTGCTTTAAAATTTTCTACTAACATTACGCAAATATAAAACTACAAATAAGTAATCAATTTATAAGTTCAAAATATTGTTATGAATTAAATTAAAAATGTTATGACAAATATATATATGTATGAGTAACCAATTTAATAATAAATTTAATATTAAAAATAAAATAGATAAGATGAATAAATGGTAGCTTCATTTTTATAAGTATAGTGGTGCATATAAGCATACATGCCTAAGTTCACAAATGAATTATTCAAAAAATTGAGAATAAGCAAAAAATAATGTAAGTCGTTGATAAACAAGTAAGATTGAAATATAACAAACTTCATGAAGTATTCTTTCAAAATGTCCCTTGCATGTCTAGATTTGTTCACTATGTTTTTATATAAAAAAAATTGGACATGGATTTTGCCATGTTCGACATGTATCCAAGATTGTCCATGGCGCATCGAATATGCCCGAGACTGCCACGAGAGTTTGTTAGAAGTGTTCGTGTTTCATTATTAACCAACCTAAAAGCTTAAGCCTATAGATTATAACCCAAGAATAATTTGATATAGTAACAGTAGGTTTAGATATTATACAAAATTTAGTAATTCTGATTAGTAGCTTTTTTTCTTTACATTTTTTTTTGTCATTGTCGGCAAAAGGTTATTCTTTCCTTTCTTATTTTTCTATTATGTAGATTGAAATTGCTGTTCTTTCAGACTGGGAATTGGCGATGGAGATTCCAAGACAAATTTGTGAATATCTACTTTGAAGAACATGAGAGGGAAAGTAGAGAAAAAGCAAAAAGCATCCTTTTGATTCCGACAATTTCAGATGTTAGCACTGTTGAGGAATGGAGGGTTGTTGCAAAAGAAATTGTTGCAAGGGAAGGAAATGTCAGCTGGCGTGCAACAATTGTAGATTGGCCTGGTTTGGGTTATTCAGATAGGCCCTTGCTCAACTACAATGCTGATGTGATGGAGAACTTCTTGATTCAGCTCATAAATGCAGAAGACAGTCCACTGAAGAGTTCAGGTTTGTACTGTTTTTTAAAAGTTTTTGCAGTGTAGTTCTTCAGAAATACTTGTAATTCAGTAAGATTTTGATTGCTAGGTTTCTCTCTTTCTTCTTGTTAGTTATATTAATCTTGCTTGTGGATCAATTTTCTTAAAATATTAGTAGTAGATAGGGTGGAAGTTAGTTTTGAGAACTCCATCACATCCCTTCAACAATATAGGGTGGAAGTTAGTTTTGGGGCTAGAGAGAGAAAATAGCATTAATGATTGTATGAGATGTAAAATTGAAGTTTTTTAATGTTGATATTTGTGTAGGAAGTGAAATTAAATATATTTTTTTACTTGAATATTATGTATAATGCAAGATAAAGTTTTGTTTTAAATGTTGGTATTTATGCAATATTTGAAATAAATATAAAAAAATGACACTGTAATTTTTTTTGAAATAATGTGAATATAAAAAATTGTGTAATTTTTAGTATAACCTAATAAAGCCATAATGTTAGTTTTGATGCTTTAGTGGTTGATCAAAATTAATATTAAACATGGATGTTACTCCTTCTCTTTTTGATACTATACAAAAGAAGAATGAACAAGATTATGCAACTGAATTGAAATTTAATATTCATGACATCGAGACTCATGATTGACGGAATGTCTTGGGAAGTGTAGATTGATATTTGTTCATTTAGATTTTATACCATTACGTGTCTAATGATATTGTTGGACTTTTTATTAAGAGCATGTCTCGTTAATTGAAAGAGATTATTCTTGTTCCTATACTCAATACTTAGAGGCTTCTGATAAATGTAGGAAAAGAGTATTCTCATTCCTTTTTTGAAGAATAACAACATACAAAAAATTGTTGTAATGAGAGAGTAAAGCTTAT
Organism: Apostasia ramifera; assembly: GCA_019297695.1. Classification (NCBI taxonomy): domain Eukaryota; kingdom Viridiplantae; phylum Streptophyta; class Magnoliopsida; order Asparagales; family Orchidaceae; genus Apostasia; species Apostasia ramifera. The sequence goes on from JAEMOT010000335.1 coordinate 670,058, forward strand.
AGTGAGAGAGTTATTAAACAAGGGTTAGGAAGAAAGGCCACAATATTAGTTTCAGTAAAGAAAATTAGATTATTGGATCATGCTCATATAAAAAGAGGAAGAGGTAAGCCAAAAAAGATATGAAAAAAACTATAAAGAATGGTCTTACATATTTGAAACTAAATAAAAATTTGTTATTTGATAAAGTGCAATAAAAACAATGGATTCATGTAGTCGACTTCACCTTGTGGAATAAAGGTTTGGCTTGTTGTAATTTGGTTTATGATTGGAATATCAACAATGGAGGCTATCTTTCTTGTTAAAAGATTAATAAAAGATTATACTTTATAAAATGATCTTTACATCATTGATCTTGAAAAGGCATATGATAGGGTGTTGGAGGAGGTTCTTTGGTGGGCATTAAAAAAAAAGGCGCGTTCATCAATTCAATCAATGATATGTATTATGGAGTGACAATTAGTTTGATGGCTGCTAGTAGCGATTTGAATGAGTTTCTCATTACAATTTGACTCAACTAATGCTTACCTTTGATTCTTTATCTTTTGGCTTTGTTCATATATGTGTTAATTAAGCATATTCAAAGTGAGATTCCACAATAAATGCTTATTCGAGATAATATAGTACTAATAGTCCAGATAAAAAAGGTAATCTATGACCGGTCTCAGTTAGTTTGGCTTAAGGCCTTGTTATTGTTGTTGTTACCTTTGGGCTTTTTATGTCTTGCATTAGCGTTGTTACACTAAGTGCATTCTACTTTACCACGTTTCCATACTACAGTAAACTTGCATATCTTTATTTATTGTCTAAAGCTCTAGTCCATATAATATGTTTTCCTTTACTAAGAAGATGCTATCCACTTTCAGGAAATAAGAAGATGCTTTCTACATGCATACGTGAAAATGTGGTTTACTCAGGTTCCCTAATAGTTGAGCAGACTTTGGTTTCCAGTGCCCAACTTCTTCGCTGGTTAACTTTTGCATAAGTTTCTTCATTCTCTTTAAAATGCATAGGATCTGCAATTTCCTGTTAAAGAGCATTAGATTCAATTTTGTATCTATGTAGTTCTTATGGGAAGATCGTATGTGATTGTTCTGCTTTAAAAAGATCTCTATGAACATATTAACGTCTAATCTGAATGGCAAATGAGTATTCTTAAACTTGACACCAAATAACCATAAGGCTTGTGAGGGTGATGGTTTCATTCTTTTGAAAGCATTGAGGATATTATGCCTTTTGGCCCCATGCTCAATGTCGTAGAATTTTATACCAGTATGTCATGATTTCCTCTATCTACAAGTCTGGCAGCTATTGGCCATCTTGTCTTTCTATAAGTAATTCTTCTTAGGACTCAAAGTATCAAAATTGATTTGTTCTCAAACAGATGGAGATTTAGTTATATTTGGAGGAGGTCATGCGGCAAGTTTAGCGCTTCGTGCAGTTGCCAAGGATCTGATCAAGCCATCTGCCGTTGCTGCTGTTGCCCCTACATGGTCTGGTCCCCTTCCCATCGTCTTTGGTCGAAGTTCTGAAATGGAATCAAGGTGCCTAAATGTCAACTCATCATCCTTTACATTTCATAATTAGATTTTAACAAGAATTACTATAAGATAATCTATTTACATATTTTAAACCAAATTAACATTTCAAGAACCCTGTTAATTTTCTATATTTAACATATGCAAGCATAATCAAGGAATATCTTGGCCATATACATTTGTTATATTCAGTTTGTAGTCATACTGTCCATTGCTTCATTGGATACTTGATATATTTGATTTTACTCTTGTACGTCACAAATTTTCTCACTCTATTTAGAAGTTGTGATGATAAACATGATTCGAATCTGAGACTTCCTAGTACCATGTAAGCTCCTTTCTCGCTGAGATTGGAGAACACTACGCTTCATTGGATATGAGCTCTCTGTTTCTTTTGCCCTCCCTTTCTCCTGAAGCCGATGAAAAAACAACAAAAAGAAAAGTTGAAGAAGGGACAAAGATGCTCAAGACAAAAGCAACAGGACATGTGGTTGATTAAGAGATGGAGAGAGATATCTATAAAGTGAGTAGGGAGGAAGTGAGATAGGAATTAATACACACACACGCACATACATATATTATACAGATATAGGCATATATGTGTGTATGCTATGTATGTTATATATATATGGTTTGCTGTTGGACCTGAGCAAGAAACAAGATCTAATGATTAGAGGGAAGACCATGCTCATTGTATTCGACTACATAGAAGGGTACGTGACCTACACAACCATTAAAATTTGATATTTGTTTGTTTATTCAAGTTAAAATTAATTTTGTTTACTTTAACTTGGCATATCATAGAATACTTAAATTTTAATATTAAAATGTAGATATATTTCACATCATACACATATTTCAAAATAAAAATTTTATTTTATTTCATGTCCGTCACATATTCCAAAATAATAACTAACTTATATCATATCTCTTACACATCCCAATATTATAATTATATTTATTGTCCATCATACATAATTTTCAATAAAAAAATATTCTCATTCAAGTTTAGTTTTAACCTTATCAAAATTAACCTTTGCAAATAAACACACTCAGTTGTTAATTGTTACATGGTTGAAAAGCTAGCTATCTACCAAAGTGCAGGCATATCTAGTTTTGATAAGGGACTTTTTCTTACTTGCTTCTTTTTTCCTTTTTTGTTTTTTTTTTCTGTTTGATGCTTCTCCGGCAGCTGCACCACCACAACTTAGCATTTTGTTTGTGATCCTGGAGGATTTTGAGAAATGAGCATGCTTTCTCATTAAAGAAGAGAGAATGAGTAATTGAGTTCCTTTCTTGAAATTCAGCCTTAGCCTATGAATTTCTTAAAAAATGATAAATTGCACATCGGGTATAAGAGGTCTCGAGATCTTCTCTAAAAATCGAGCAAAAATTCTGCAGAAGGGATGCTCCCCCTTCCCGATTTATATCATCATCAATAGCAAAAATTGCAATAAAATTTGACGCACTGTTGGTCGGCCTATATACATGTGATTGAACAATTATATATGATTTGACATATGTGATTGAACAAGCTCGTTATTAACTAGTAATTGGGATGACCAATGATTAAAAACTGTAGAATTCCTGTGAATTGTCCTTTTAATTTGTATGTTTTTATTGCTCCATTTCCAGATTAGGATGTGAAATATTTAGAAAGGTAAGATTAGCTTTACCTTGTAAATCCTTTTTTTTTGAAGGATGAAAGGCTCGTGCTTGAACAGATGCCCTAATCTTGATCATCTATTTCTTCTAGATACGGACTGCTTAGAGGAACCCTAAGGGCTCCTGCAGTGGGCTGGATGATGTATAATGTGCTTGTGAGCAATGAGAGCGCCATTCAATCCCAGTACAAGTCCCATGTCTATGCAGACCCAAACAATGTGACAGATAGCATAGTCAAGAGCAGATACGCCCTCACTAAGAGAAAAGGTGCTAGATATGTTCCAGCTGCTTTTCTAACAGGTCTCCTCGATCCAGTCAAAACTCGAGAAGAATTCATTGATTTATTTGCTAAACTCAATGATGAGTTACCAGTTCTGGTTCTTGCGACCAAGAATGCCCCGAAGAGATCAAAAGCTGAAATGGATGCTCTGAAAGAAGCAAAGGGAGTCACCAAGTTTGTAGAAGTCCCAGGGGCCCTTCTTCCTCAAGAGGAGTTTCCGTTACCCGTTGCTGAAGAGCTCTATGAATTTCTACAATCAATTTTCGGGTGAGTATATATAATGTTTTACTGAAGTTACTATTAAAGTAAATTTTGATTCTTAACATGAGCTGTGAATTGTTGATCTTGAGATGCATATGGGAGTCATTTGAATAAAATGTTGACCAAGGATATCAAAAGTCAAATTGGCAATTTATTGGAAGTCTAATTTTGGGTTTTAGTATTGAACATGGCTACTGTCTCCTTTTATATTCTATCAATTGTTTTGACGATCGCCAATAAAAAAGAGTTGTGAAAATTTTTCTTGTATGAGAGAATTCTGTATGCTTAATTTTTATGATGTTGTAATTAGAAGTATATATAGTAATATCCCTCATTTATATTTTGCAATTGAAAAAAGTTGTCCTTGAAAGAGATTTGTCGAAGACCTCATTGAAGTTGCTTACAAAGAGGTTCATCAAAATTTTGATGAGCGTTGGGAGCTCTTGATAAAGAACGCTTAATCGAAGATTGGACCCGAGGTTTGAAACCTCGATGCAGTAATCTTTTTGTAAGGATTGGATATGAGGTTAGAAATTTCGACTAAAGACACGAGGATTGAAATCCTAAGGATATGCGATCTTTGCAGTAATTCTCAAAAGAAGGATTTTCGAAACTATTGCTGGTAATATAAAGAGCACAATGTTTCCCATTACAATCATTAAAGGAGCAATTGGAGTCCATATGCCCTACAAGGGCTTTGTAACCAAGTGTGAAGTGGACACCCCCCTCCTCTTAGACGGATTAAGGTGAATATTGATGGCTCACTTAACACAAGCAGAGCAATAGGAGCTGGCTATATAATTAGAGACCATATGAGTAGCTTTCTGCAAGGAGATGGAAGGAGACTGATCACTTACACAATTGTTACAGCCGAAGAGGTAGCAGCTCAGATTGGGATAACAATAGCTGTAAAATGGGTGGGAACAGCTCAAGGACTCTGGTTAGAAAATCTTTCCCTAGAAGTGACGCTGAGAATTGGATGTAGCCACATCTCAACTCAAGCCAAAAGCTAAGAGGATGATCAAGTATGACAAGATATTATTAAACGTCTAATGTCTTTTGCTTTTTATACATGTACACATGTAACTAGGGCTAAAAATACTCTAGCTGATTATATTGCTAATTTAACAGTAAATGAAGGCTTTTTTGGGCGAGGGGTATGCCCCTTCCCATTGTTTTTTGCGATCTTCTATAAGAACTGTTATAAAAGGTCGGAAAAGAGCAATATCTGATCATGCTAATGGACGGACGTTGCTGTAAGGAGAGATTCACAGAGTGTACTTCAGGAGAGCCATTGCTGATGATGATGAGGGATAGTGGTGAAATAACTAGTGTCTTGAGGAAGTTCATTCTTGTGAAATCCTCAAGATGAAAAGGAAGTAAACGGAGACTTGTTTTCTTCCAGCCATCTAAAGCCTGCAAGTTCTAGGTGGTGAAGCTCCAATCACTCTTACAATTTAGGTAGTTGTCTACTTTTTTGCAATTATAAAACTATACTCTCGTGTTAAAGTTTTGAGAGATTATAGTTTGTGATTTTCTCTTTAATTTCTATAAGATCCTCGCTAGAATTTTATATATTGTCTGTGTACTCTTTTGTGTTCTTGGTGTTATCAAAAGGTCATCAACAAAAGTTTGAGTTTTTTCGATGCTTGTGATATCCGACAAGCAACACCACTTGAACAGCTTGTGGTGTCTAAGCAAAGATTGTGTAATCTTTGAATAAGTATGGACTCATTGGTGCTAACAAAGATAGTTATGCTCAATGAAAAAATTTGACATCTAAAAACACTGAATCTGGGACTTCCTTGTATGGAAAAATCTACATTGATCAATGCTAAGTGTAGAGAAGAAGCCAAAAGGCAAACTTCAGGAGTGGATTACGCTGGAAGCAGCTAGCTTTGTTCAAGCGAGGCTAGATGACATCGTGTTTTACCTCGTGCCTAAAGAAGTGACATCACATATACTGCGTAAAAAGCTTGAGAGCCTTTATGGAAGGAAGACTACAGATAACAAGACTTTCTTGATAAAAAAAACATGCGAATATGAAGCTCAAGGAAAGGACTTTAACTTCCAAGCATTTGAACAAGATGCAAGGCACCATTAATCAGTTGATCGCCATGAAAATGGCTTAATTTAATGATAAGTTGTAGGCTTAATTGTTGTCAAGTTTATTCCCTAAGTAGGAAAATCTTCGTAATCTTCCTAACTGTGCATTGGATGGAGTATTTATCATGAATCTCGTGACCTCGAGTTTTTTGAACATGGTCAGAACTTAGACGAGATATATCTCAGGAGAAAGAAAAAAAGTAGAAAAGAAGTGAATCTACTAGAAAATCTTTGATAAGTGTTGTGACTGACAAATCAAGTTACATAAAGAGAGGTTATTGCAAATGGAGAAGCAATCAAAAAAAGGGGAGATTCTATTGCCTCAACTTGAAAAAACATTTTTCTTACTTTCTTCTTGTATTTTTCAGTCTATTTTAATTTGATGTTCCAGCTCTATACTCCCTTTTGGCGAGCCCTTCCTCAAGTTAGTAGACTCCCTATGGCTTAACTTGGCTTATAGATGTAAAGGGTCTCTTCGAACCACTTAAACCTATTTATTTTTTTTTATTGTGCTTGTTTTTTTTGTTTTGTTTTCTTTCTTGCAGGGGCATACACACCTGCAACTGCCTCCTTTTCATGAGGCCTACTTCCAATCTCTAGGACTCAATCCTTCTTTCATCGATACTACGTAAAAGTCGAGATTTTTTTTTTGGGAAACTTGAAGCAGGACTATTTTGGTATGACAGAATAAAAGGTATAATGAGATAATTATACCTATTTTGCAGCGTTGAGGCTGGTTGTGATGTTTCAAATTTTGGTTTTTGTATGAAATAAAAGAAGTGCTCAATGGCCCTTCATCTCGCAGAGTTGATTCATCTAATTGAGCTCAATTTGAAATTAAAATTTAGTCGATAAATTCCCTCAAAACCTACTCAAATGTTTTTTGACCGTTCAATTCTTTTTTCCGCTTCATTTCCTATCGTTTGGCCATTAGGGGATGCTACATTAATAATGGATGGCACTTGGTACTGATGCAATATTTACTCGTTGGTCAGTTGAACCAAATAATTTTTCGTTTGTATTCAAATCAAAAACAAAATATAAGAGAAAAAGAAAAAAAAAATTAAAGTTAAATCCATAGTTCAACTTTACACTATCCTCAATAAAACTTGTCACATATAAAGTGTCGGTATACATATTATACAACAAAATAAAAAATTTACATTATTGTACGAAATATCCTTCAATGCTAAATCAAAGTGTCAATAAATAATGTGAACCGGTGTTAAGGAGTGGGCCCCTGTTTCATGGGGGAATATTATTGGAGCTAATTATCGGCCATTTTCTTCGTGATGAAGAGTCAATTCATAATCAATAATTGAAAGATATACAAATAAATAGTCATAAATTATCTGAATGTGATCGCGGTTGAAATTAACTTCCCTTCCGTACGAATTTATAAACAATAGTATTATGAACGACAATGAAGGCTCGCTTGCCATGTAATTGTAATTGTAAAAAAAAAAAAAAAAGGTAAATTGCACCGGGGCATCTGAGGTTAGAATAGCGCTGCAAATAGGTCTCAAGTTTTGAAAAGTCTTTGCAAAGTGAACCCTAAATTTACATCTCAAATCACTTTAGTGCCGATGATATTTGTTCTTAAATTCTTATCTTTATTTTATGAGGCTTCAGTACTACTTACAAGTTATTTATATTTAAAAATTTAAGTTTGTTTTATAATATATATATATATATATATATATTTTAAATATGAATTGTTAATTTTATTATTATTATATTTGACGTGTCATGCTGTGTCCGTGTCCTATGTTTTGAAAAATAGTGTCATCGTGTCGCACAGTGTCTTATCCTGTGTTCCTATATCGTGCCTTGGCTTCATAGTGCAACAATTAGATAAATATTAGTATTATGTGAAATGATAAATAATTATTTGCACTGTCATTTGGTCCCTTAGTTTAAATATTATTTTTTTGGATGGTCCAATTAGACATTAACAATTAAATTTGACTGTTAGTCATATTTATATGGACCAAAATGCTCTTATAACTTTCCCGAAATTCTTTAATAAAATGTGTAGAATGAGTAAAAAATCTGAAGGTAAAATAATAAAAAGCCAGCAAATTTCTGACGTGAGACCAAACGACAGTACGAACACAAACTCGGAGACTCAAATTTAGGCTTTTCAAAATGTGAGTCTATTTGCAGCTCAATTCTAACCTCAGGAGCCTTTATGCAATTTACCCAAAAAAAAAACCACACAGTTACTAAAGTATAAATATTTTTTAATAAATAAATAATTAAAACTTTGATATTAATTATTATGCGAAATCAAAATCTATTAAGCTGCCTTTCTGCTTCAACGATTAATTCTACCACTATTTACAAGTGCTCTTCATACTGTGCTTGCTTTCAATTTGTGTTATGCATGATAGAGAACTCCTGGGCAACTTGTGCATTTACGGCCTTTTTGTTCGTAAAAATTAATTTTATTAAATTTAAATAAAATTAGAATGAAAATATTTTTTTATTAAAAATTATGAATGATGTAAAATAAAGTTAATTATTATATTGAGATGTACGAAAAATATAATATAAGTTAATTATTATTTTGATATATATGTAGGATGTGAAATAAAGTTAATTTTTTTATTTTAAATTATGTGTATGATGTAAAATATAGTTAATTTTTAATATTAAATTTTACGAGATGTAATATGTCTATTTAAAGTTAGCTTAAGTTAACTTTAAATAAGTAAAATAAAAGCCTTTAGTGCTTTTTTTTAAGAAAAATTCAGTCCTTTTTATAATAATAATAATAATAATAATAATAATAATAAAATCAACACGCACACACACGTGCACATATATAAATTTATATACAAAATCAACAGAAACAACATTATCAGATTTCTTATAAATGTAATAATTTAGTTACTAATTAGATGAACATGCATATTCATAATCGATTAAAAATTAACTCAATTTTCTTTACTCAATAATTCAATTTTTTTTCAATATATATATAAATATATTACGATAGTTAATATATGCCAAGGCTTAACTTTAATTTCATAAAACTTTGGTTGGTTATGAAGAGTTTTGACTAAACACATTCAAGAAAAGATTTTTTGATGTATATTTTTTATAAATAATATATTTTTGTTGATAATTAAGACTAAAGATTGAGGAAATACAAAACTTAAGTCATGAAAAAATACTTTAAATTTAAATATTTTACTGTTATTAGATATAAAATATATGATGTAGAATTTGTCAAGATAAAAACAATAGATATATTGAGGAGGTGATTAAGTTTTAGAAAAATTAATAGTTTAGATACCCAAATTAATTATATAAAATAATAATGAAATAGGTGACAATATAATTAACATGATTCAAGCGAATTGACTAGTGTGTTATATAATAAAAATTTTTTACTTATGCTAATTTAAAGGTAACTTTTATAAGACAGCAGTAAAATCAATAATGCTACATGATACTGAATACTAGTCTATTAAATAAATCACATATAAATAAAATAATTATCATAAAAATAGGATGCTAATTAGGTGGATAAGTGAGTATATTATATACATTGATATAACAAGAAATAAGTATATTAGCTAGTGAGAAGATTGATGTGATTTCAATTGAGGATAAGAAGCCAACTCAATTGGTTTCTCACAGCCGATAAAATTTTAGTAAAAAAAGTTGAATTATTGAATCGATCTTATCTATGTAAAAAGCGAAAAATAAAAACAAAAAGATTTGTTAAGAAATTATAATTAAAAATAGTATTATATACTCAAAGTTAAATAAAAATTAGTTATATAATAGATGCAATGAAAATAAATAATTTTTATTATTATTGTAGTTGTTCATATAATAAAGATTAAAGTAATACATATAATTATGAAATGCAATATGATGCAGAAGAAGTGAGGCTGTTTTTTTTTTATTTTATATTTACAAATTAATATAAAATATATTTTATTTAAAATGTGAAAAACTATCAATGTTGATATTCGCTTTTTTATAGTATTATAAATTAATATTCATAATATGTACAATGAATATTATAGTTAAAATAAAATATGGAGTATATTTAGCTTAAACTCTAGTTGAAGCCAGCCTTAGTAATATAAGTAAAAGCTTTAGAATTACAATTTGAATTATTATTTTTAAAATTTAAAATCTTAATGGCATGAGTACTTCTAATCATATTTTTATTTTGAGAAATTTACTTCTGTCATTTGAAAGTTCTATTATTTTCAAGCAGTACCTTAAAATTCATTATTTTCATACAGCATTCTTATCTAACTTCAAAAGCAGAGTGTTATCTGTAAATTCATCATAAAATGATGGGTGTTGCCTGAAAATAATAAACTTTAAAAATAACGTCTGAAAATAATGAATCTTTGAGAGGGATAGAAGTAAAATTTTCTTTTATTTTTTAAAAAATTATATGTCTTAATAGATGATAGAAGATTATACACGTGTATCGTGCGTATATTTAGAAATTATAAATTATTTTTCATAGTGGATCCATCTAAATAAATAGAAACTATAAGTTATTTTTCATAGTGGATCCATCTAAATAAATGATGCAATATTCTCATGGTTTGAGGTAGAGGGGACATTTCTTATTGTCAGTATTAATTCTTCAGCGCTTGATTAATGATGTGGAAAGTAGCAAATAAACTTTACTGAAAATCTGACATTGTGGTCCAAAAAAAATTATTGCATTTAAAAAAATTTATGGGCATATATGTATTTAGTGCTGGTCCATTGCATGAGATAAAAATATAATTTTTTTAGATGTATTATTTATTAATTACATGTGTAAATGTAATGGAAAGGTTTTTTTATTTAATTACATAAATAAATTTCACAAAGCTCTCCCTTTTGTACATTTTTCTTTTTAAAAAATTCATTTTTTGAAGTTTTTAAATTTGTAACATTTACTTCTAAAATAAATTACCATATATATATATATTATTTTTAATGTATAATTGAAATAAAAAAAATTTAATACTCAAACCAACTGACACAATTCAAAGTTTATTAATTTTTAATCAATTTAAACTAGATTAAATTGATGAACTTTGGAGACCTACTTGCATTAAGTCCTATAAAATATTGCAAGAGATAAGGCCTAAGTTATATTAATATTGATGAGTTAAATTCAAAGTAATTAACTATAGCAAATGTTGGTTGGTATAGTTTCCTTTGTTTCATTTGATTTTTTTATAAGAAAATTGCATTAATTACACACACACATATATATATATATATAGCACATAAACGGCATTATTTACTTATTAAATATTCTATTCAAAATATTTATTATTTTAGATCTATTGATATTAATTTTATTTTCATTTATGATAAATACAAAAATGTATTTTCTATCAAATTAAAGTCTAGATTATAATAAATGAGGGGAGATAACATATGACATACATGTGGGATATATTTTAATTTAAAGGAATTTACATAGTGTGAGATATAAATAATAAGAAAAGACTGATCAATATATAAAGTATTATAATTTGAGTAATATGTATTAAATCACGCCCAGATCATTGAGGACAGGGCCCTGATGCATTGCATGTAGATTCCATTTTGACTCGAGTAATTAAGACGTAACGTGATCAACATCAATCCAATTTTTTATTCATATACTCACCTCAATTTGATGAAAAATTATCTGATTCGAGCACCGCATAAGATATATATATATATATAGTAGCCCGCCACGCGTTGGGACTAAGTGAGAAAACATAAAAAATGACACACAAAATTACTATTGCATTATAGTTCTGCTTTCACCTTTTTAAAAAAAAAAACTTTCAAAAATATTATTCCCGACAACCCATATCCACATCTTCGATTCTTCCCGCACCTACAATAACTTACATTATGTCCGTCCCTCAAGTAATATGTTTTACTATGAAATTGAATTAATTATGCTAGGTAAATAAAGCATACATGATCAAAATTTTTATGATGGAGGTTTTCTTTTAAATGAGATCTTGTAATTTCATCTAAATTATAAATATAAGTAGAAAGCTAAATAAAGATAAGAGATTCAAATCAAGTCATACTAACATAGCAAAAACCAAAAACAGAGAAAAATCAAGATCTTTTGTGCCTAAAATCTTTTCTTTTGTAGGGAGGAAGGGGATTAGATCAGGGACCTCAACCTATTTATATGAAATTATATTGTGTTTAGCTCAACTCATCGTAGATGATAAATCGATATACATAATTTCTACACATTAAAAAGCCCATACCTATTAATTTAAATAGAGATTTGTTTATGCACTCTAAAAAACCGAAATTCATTTCAAATTTAAATGCTTTATCAACATATTACCAAAATAATCATATAGACAACATAAAACATATATTTATTAATATGCAAGTCCCCAAATTAAGATTATTATTTCTAACATTTTAACGGTTACAAAAATTGAGTGTGGTGTTTTCACAAAAGATCTTAGCAATAGAAAATCTAATAGAAAAAATAAATATAATAATATTCAATCATTCATGTATTGGGAGTATAATTTTGGGTTGAACGTAAACAATTTATAGAATTGAATAATAAGTAGTTCGCATTTCACAATTATTATTATTATATATATATATATAGTATGTGTGTGTTAAAAAAATTTGTAAATAAAATGACTTCACAAGATTTACAAATTGTTCTTCACAATTTTGAAAGTGATACATACTAATCTAACCACTACATAATTTTTTTGTGCTTTTAATTTGTATCATCTTAATTTCTTTGTCATTCAAATTGCATGATATTTATGGAAAAATTGTGTATCAATACTAGCTAGTACATATCATTATCAATAATACTACAAATTAGTTCTATGATATTTCATTTTTGGGTGACGAAGATAACATTACTTTTTAAAGCCGTACTTTTTTAACATAAAAGCATTTTTTTATAAACTTATGTATAAAGTAAAACAGTCTAAATGAAAAATATTAACCCATGCTACTAATTAATTATGATGAGAATTATGGGTGACGAATTTATTTTTATTGTTTAACATATGTATATATATATATATATATATAAATATATGCATATATATATATATATATATGACTGTGAAATTTACACTTTGAAAATAACACATGAAAGATGAAACATTTTTACACTTGAAACAAATCAGCAACATCGCTCAGCGGTAAGTCGACCAAGTACTCCTCTCCTCCATGCCCCACACCTTCTTCCAAGAGCCAGGTTTCGATCGAGGAAAGTGTCGGCGCCGCCATGAAGTACTCAGACTCAAGTCCGTCTGCTGACGTCTCCTTCTTCTCCGGCAGCCTCGAGTCGGTCGTCGACTCCGCCGAAAGGTTGCTTTCGAGTGGCCATTCAGCCTGCGACGTCCTGGAGCTCCTGCTGCTGAGCTTGGGGGTGTTCCTCATCCAGTTCTCCAGCAGCCGGGAGATATTCTCAGTGCTCGAAGCATACGCCGCCTGCGCCCGCCGTGGAGGCCTCCTTGCTGCCTCGCCGGCGTGGGAGAAGGAGGCTAATGGCTTCTTCTCGACTGTTAAAGCCTCGCAAAGGGCTTGCTTGGCTGTCTGTATGTCGGTTTGGAGTCTTCTTTCCCACTGCCCTTTTGAGAGATTCATTGGGCCGCTTTGATCGCCGGCAGTTTGAAGCTTCTTCAGCTTCTTCTTCAGGTGGGTGTTCCAGTAGTTCTTGATGTCGTTATCGGTTCTTTCAGGAAGATAAGAAGCTATGGCAGCCCATCTGTATTAAACCCATTCTTCAGAATCAATCAAAAAACACTAAAACAGTCTTTATATCAAAGATTTTTGTTAGGGTTTTGTCTGCAGACCTGTTGCCAAGTAGAGCTTGAAGATGGATTATCAGCTTCTCCTCCCGATCTGTGAAGTTCCCACGCTTAATCCCTGGTCTGAGGTAGTTCGTCCATCGGAGCCTGCAGCTCTTGCTGCATCTCAGAAGCCCTAAATTAAAGCAAATCAATAATTAATCTCAGTAGGATCCTATTAATTTGCAACAGCTTAAAATGTTAAGTGCATATAAATTATTTGTATTAATTGTAGGGAATTCAAAAATTTTAAGCTACCTAAAATTAACCCAAATGGCCTAAAGGAGTTTAGGTAGCTTGGCAACCTGTTGAGGACTCGAGGTGTCTCCGGGACATCGACCGCCTGTTCTGAGGTCTCGCCGTCGCCGTCTGGGGGCACCTCCAAGTGGTTTCGGAGACCGTCGGAACGGGCGACTGGTGTCCCGTAGATCACCGGAGTCTCGAAAAAGTTGCAACAAGGCCAATTAAGACTTTTCAGATCCTCTAGACCCCTGGAGTCTCTGCGTAAGCTTTTTGAGGATTTGGAATTACTACGAGAAAAACTATTTACTTAGATGTTCTTTAAATCTAAGTCGCTTAAATTTAAGCTCCATTTGCTTAAAATTGATTGCCCAAATTAATCATAAGGTATTTAAGAAACTAATATGATTAGATAATCACCTGTGTTGGTAGGCACAGATCTCCAGTTCCCGGGTCCGTTCTCTTGGACGTAGGAGACGAGGATGATGTCCTCTTCAGGGGTCCAAGGGCCTTTCTTCACCCCTTCTTTGTCGCAGCAGGGAGGCCTTCCCATCTCCTCCTTCCTCCCACTCCTCTGTGCTAAAGAGAGAAATTTAAGAGGATATAAACACGGGATTTTACAATAGACCGGCAGGTATCTCTCTCTCTCTCTCTCTCTCTCTCTCCCTCCTCTCCGGTCCCCCCTTCTCTTCTTTCTCCTTAATTTCTTCTTCTTTGACATATACGTAGTCGGATGACAGCCTTTTTATCCTTTATCTGTATCTTGGCTAGGGCTTCTGCTTAAAAGAGACAAAAGCCAAGCAATAGGAGAAATAGAGAGAGAGAGAGAGAGAGAGAGAGAGAGAGAGAGAGAGAGAAGTGAATCTAAAGAAGACAGCAAGAGCATTTACTCTGGAGTTAAACGGCTCTCACCAAGTCAGCATCTTAGGTGAATTGAATACCGGCCCATATTAGGTTCCGGCGGCTGAACCATTGCCCACCACGTGTGCACAGTCTCACTACCCATGCACACATGGCAGGCAATGATTGGGCGTCAAATAGTTCGATGCCCGACTAAAAAAAATGCTCTCGGCCTTGTTTGGCGCGAGGACCAAAATAGTACTAGTTTAAAAAATAGCAATAATAACAATAAATAAATTATTTTAATTATTTTACACAAATTTTAATATAAAAAATAATATTTTACTTCACTGTTAACTATGACTAAACTATGTTACAACGTAAACTATGTTATAATATTCAGGCCCTTAGATTCAACGTCAACTATGTTACAACCTCTGATCGTTGGCGAAGAACATTATGAAACTGCGCAAAGAGTTACAGGTGAAAACTACGTTTTCCAATTTTTTCTGTAGAAATCGAATTGCTCTAAGCAACTTTTCTTATTCATAACTATAGCTGCAAGTTACCGTGACACCAAACACTTGCGTAGCATAAACTAAAATTTTAGAATATCATCAGAGCTTGAATCGGTCAAGTGATTGATACCGATCTAAATGCTGAGATGTTCAGTCGAGTAACTTCATTATTATATATATTATCAAAACAACATATAGTGACTATCTAATAGCCTAATAGGTTTTCGGGGTAAACTGCATCTAAGCCCCAAAAGTTAAAAGAATATTGCAAATTAATCCTAATTTTTATAAAATTTCAATAAAAGATATGAAAATTGATCATTTTTAATTTGTTTGAATATTTTGTGTACTTTAAAGGACTATTATGACAATTTATTCTCTCTTTTTTAAAAATTTAAAATTTAATTTTTTATTTAATTTTTCTATTCTAAAAATTTAAAATAAAATATATTAATATTAGTAATTTAAAATTATATTTTAAAATTTTGAAAAGTAACAATTTAAAATAATCTTAAATATATTTATAAAAAATTAATAATTATATTCTAATTAATTGGGATTAGACGTAGTGCATTACAACAAATTTAGAGACTCAAATCAAAGATTTTAGAAAATTAAAATCTATTTGCAACTTTCTTTTGATCTTAGGGGCTTGGATATAATTTACCATAATTATTTTTATTATATTGAATATCATGTTAATTTAGAAAAAAATACTGAAAACTAAAAAAAAAATTATGACAAATAACAGAAAATGTCTAAAATCAAATAAGTTATGCCTCAATATTTAAACATAAATAATATATAGACAATGCCCATACAAATTAAACCCCCTGAGCTGCGTTTTGGCAAATAAGAAAGATGACTTTTCATTAAAGTAGTTATAGCTAATACTGAAAAATATAATATAATTCATATCTTATATAAATTTTAACATAAAATATTTAATCTAATGTCACTTCATATCAATAATTTAATAATCAATTTAATTATTTTATACCTTACATAATTATCAGTACGTATAAACTAATTTTATCTTACATTGTATAGAATCATTATCAACATATATAACTAAGGATAAATTTCATTGAGAATTCTGATATTATGGGCAATATTATGTAGGGTTATAAATTTGAAATCATTTTGTATCTTCATCCTAAAAAAGAGTAAAATAATGGATATAATGTAGGCAATTCTATTAGCTAAAAACTTATGTTTCTATTACCTGCTAATTAATATAATGCTAACTTAATTTATTAAAAAAAAAACTAAATACAAGTAGTATTTATGTCATCCTTAAGAATCAAATTGAAAATATTTTTGGATGTAAATGAAATTTTTTTTTTTAATTATGAACCTCGCTAACGTGATATTATTTCATAATCACAGGTTCTCAGATGATATTCAATAAATAATTTTGCCATAAATTAGTAGTACGTAGGGCTAGAGATCAGGAGAGAACTGTGGGAATGTACGTACGTCATAGCCATTAATATATTATAGTATAAATTGGAGTCTGCAGGGGAGCTCAAAGGATCTGTAGGCTGTCAACTCCTTTCATTTTCTTGCTTCCGCAGGCCCTCCTTTGCTCTAGTCCAGTCGATTTTGGATCTACGTGGTTAATTCCATTACTCTTATTTCAAACAACGTCGGCATACAATGGCACATCTATCTCAACCATGCATATGTCAAGCTTTTAATTGGAAGTATCAGTTTTCGATAATATTCTCAGCTTCAACAATTTTAACATGCATGATGCTTGCCATTATGTTTCATTTTGTCCTAAAAAGAGCGAAAGTTTTCGGTGCAACGAAACCGGCGAGTTTCGAGTTTTGGATCAATCTTAATTGAAACTGAAATGAAATTGACGAAAATGATCAGTTTCTGCAAAAATTAAACCCATGATGCAGATGATAGTTGAGTTAGAAGAGTACGTATTTCTTAAGATGATTCATATTTGAAAAATAATATTTTGCAAAGTCTCTTTCTTAACTTCGAGGTTCATGTTTAAAAGAGCTAACATGTTCAACAAAGCCATTAAGGGAAAAATTGGTCACATCAATTAATCCTAATGTATTACAAATTTAGACTAATCTACTTGCAGGTCATCTAAATTCTAATCCCAAAATAAGTTTGGGGAAACAAGTTGGATTATGCCTCAGACCTGAATAGCTCAAGACAAGTTGAACAAGGTCAAGCGAACAAATCATTAGCCAGTAACTCTTGTCATGTCATAGTTTTGCCTCTATTACACTCCACCAAGAATACGGGTAAGGGGAGGTATACTCATCATTAATGCCTGACCTAAAAGGCAGCGTGAGCTACCTGTCCATGCATGCCACCTAGCTATTTGGGCATTAATGAGGGGCCACCCGAATTCAAATTTTTTTCTTAAAGATCGTTATAATTTACAAGTCATTAAAAATAATGTAATGTTCTTACCAATTGAAATATGCATGTTTTTCTTGCACTTGAGCAACCTTTGGTCAAAGTCGACAGAAGTTGATCACTGGGTGATGCCCAGGGTAAGAGAATCAGTATATACTAGTGTAATGAGCAGCTCATGAAAGACCTCTAGGTTTAGTGAGAGAGGCACATAGATAAATTTGATAGGAGTATGGAGTCTGGATTTTCCACAGTATGAAGATTGAAAATAGTTAGCATAATAAATATTTGTTATGAGGATTTTACATCTGTTATGAGGTTTTCACATTTATCTCATATTTGTGCAATATGTATGAGAAGACTTCGGCATCAAACAAAGTTTAGCTAGCTAATGCGTCGTCTATTCAATCTAAAGGTGACCGAAGGATCTTCTGTCACAGATCACATCAATGAATTTAATATCATCACAATGCAGTTGAGTTCGGTTGATATAAATTTTGATGATGAAGTAGATGCACTTATTTTGTTATCTTCTTTACCTGAGAGTTTGAGCACTACAGTCACAGCGGTGAGTAGTTCATCTGGTCAGAAAAAAATGAAAATTCAGGAGATTCAAGTGTTGATTCTTAGTGAGGACATTCAAGAGTTGATTCTTAGTGAGGACATTCGTAAAAGAGAATCTGGAGAATCTCCAAGAACTGTTTTGCACACGGATAAAGGCAAAAGTAGAAGGTTTTAGAAAAGTTAGACCAGCAGATCTAAATCTAAGGAAAGAAGTAAATCGAGGCTTCCAAATGATAAAGTATACTGTAACTGTGGCAGAAAGGGTCATCTAAAAAGAAATTGCAAAGTCCCAAAGAAAAAAAACTGGAGTCAGAATGAGGAAAAGTCTATGAATGCAACTATTAATGAGAATTTGGTATTGAGTGTGGATAGTCCTATTGAGTCATGGATATTAGACTCAGGTGCATCATTTCACTCTACCTCATGTAGAGAAGTGGACAGGAAAGGAGGTTGATCTTGCTCACTCAAGAGTCTTTGGTTGTCTCTCATATGTACATATTGATATAGAAAAGAGAGACAAGCTGGATGCTAAGACTAATAAATGCTACTTCATTGGCTATGGAGGTAATTAGTATGGCTACAGATTCTGGGATAAATCAGGAAGAAAGGTTATCAGAAGCAATGATGTCACATTTAATGAGAGCATTGTCTATAAGTCAAAGCTGGAATCTAGCAATACACCAAAAAAAGAAAGTGAGATAGAAATTTCAAAAGCGTTCAAAAGGGTGAACTTGAACCCACTACTGTTGATTTCGAGGAAGAATCTAGACCAGAGGTGACTTCTCCGATACCCACCTTGAGGAGAACGAGTAGGATCCCAAAACCTACTCAGAGGTATTCCCCATCTTTATATTATCTGCTGCTAACTAATGAACTAGAGTGTTATACTAAAGCGAAGCAGGTAAAAAAATCTGTCAAGTGAGTGTCAGCCATGCAGGTTGAGTTTGATTCTCTGATGAAAAATAGAACTTTGGAGTTATCTCCATTACCGGATGGGAAGAAAGCTCTTTAAAACAAGTAGATATACAGGATCAAGGAAGAAGCTGATGATAATAAGAGATACAAGGCACGATTAGTGGTGAAAGGCTTTCAACAGAAAATATGTATTGATTATACAGAGATATTTTTATCTGTTGTTAAGATAACTACTATCAGAGTATTATTGAGCATTATAGCTGCATAAGACTTGTAACTAGAATAGTTAAATGTGAAGACTGCTTTCCTTCATAGTAATTTGGAGGAGAATATCTACATGGCACAACCATAAGGTTTTCAAGTATCTAGTAAGAAAAATCTTGTATGCAAATTGAAATGCGTTTGTATGGTCTCAAGCAGGCTCCTAGGCAGTGGTACAAGAAGTTTGACACATTTATGTGTAAAAAAAATTTTGCTCGATGTGAAATGAAACACTGCTACAATTTGAAGTTTTTTGGTGATTGCTATATTATATTGCTATTATATGTAGATGATATACTCATTGCTAGTAAGAGCATGAGGGAGATTTCCAGGCTAAAATAATACTTATCAGAGCAGTTTGAGATGAAAGATTTGGGCGCTGCAAACCAGATTCTTGGCATGCGAATCATAAGGAACAGATCTGATGAAACTTTTAAATTATCTCAAAAAAAGTACATCTATAAAGTACTTGAGAGATTTGGAGTCAAGGATACAAAGTCCAAAAGTATTCCATTAGGAGCTTATTTTAAACTGACAAAAGAACAGTCACCAAAAATAGATGAGGAACGAGAACACATGGCGAATGTACTATATGCATCAGCGGTCGGTAGCCTTGTATGCCATAGTGAGTACGAGACTAGATATTACTTTTACAGTAGGAGTTGTGAGCAGGTTTATGGCAAATTCGGACTCAGAACATTAGGAAGCTTTCAAATGGTCGCTTAGATTTCTCAAAGGAACTGCAAGCATAACTCTTTGCTACAAAAGATATAAGGTCATCCTGGAGGGATATATATATAGATGCGGATCTTGGTAGAGATTTAGATTATAGGAAGAGCACCTCAGGGTATGTTTTTACTCTTGGAGAAACTGCTATTAGTTGGATGTCAAAGCTTTAAAAATGTATTGCACTATCAATTATGGAAGCTGAATACATTGTAATCTTAAAGGCCGGGAAAGAAATGTTTTGGTTAAGAATTTTTTTTAAGGAGATAGGCAAAAAACAGGATAACAGTGTTCTATTCAGTGATAATCAAAGTTTCATTTGTTTAACTCATAATTTAGTGTTTTACTCAAGGACAAAGTACATACAACTGAAATATCATTATATCAGGAGTTTGATTGATGATGAGATGCTGTCATTAGTAAAAATTCTTGGTACGAAGAACCCAGCTGAAATGCTTACCAAGGTAATCTCTACGGAGAAACTGAGGCTATGTAGTGCCTCAATTGGCCTTCATGTTGATTGAGAGAAGGCGGTGCCGCATTAGAGATGAAGATAAAGATTGCTGAAGAAGTTAACCACATAAAAGATGAGCACCAGTTACGTACATCGAAGATCAAGTCTCCAAGTAGGAGATTGATAGGAGTATGGAGTCTGGATCTTCTACAGCATAAAGATTGAAAATAATTGGTATAACAAATATTTGTTATGGGAATTTTACATCTGTTATGAGGTTTCCACATTTATCTCATATTTGTTATAAGATTTCTCTATAAATACCTCATGTACGTCCAATCTTAATTAAGTCTGATCATTATGAGCTATTTTAGGATTTGAAAGGGTAAGATTGAGAGATCTTTGTACTCTCTCTGAAATCTTCTAAAGAATAGTGAAAATTTTCTAGTGCGGCCATGATTTTTTCCCGAATTTGGGGTTTTTCACGTAAAATTGGTGTTCTCTTATTTTTTTTTTCTTATGAAATTTGCATTGGATCTTCTGGGTAGCTTGTGATTTTGATTTATTTTGGGAATTATCCTGGGCTTTGTTGCCGAGCGAGATCACATTCCCAACAAAATTGTCCTGTATTGAAAAATGAAAAGAGTTTTCTGGGATATATACGTAAGATTATGATTTTATATATATAATTTATATTTAGTTATGTACATGTAATTTGTAGCTAGATTTATGGGAATTAAAAAAAATTGAAATGTTCATAAATCGCAATGAATCAAGCAGCTACTGTAATTAAAATTTTTTATCAGCAATTGAAACAGTTTAAACTTCGGCTACTCCTTTTTAGCAGCGGTGTAAACTGCTGCTATTCACTTTTACCAACAGTTTATAAACCACTACTATAAACTATAGCAGCAGTTAAATCGCAACTATAGATAAATTGAAGCGGTTTAAAACTGCTGCTATAGTGATCGCGCAGCGGTTTAAACCCCTACCACTATGCCTGTGAAAACAACTGCTATGGCCTTTGCAGTGCAAAGCAAATGCAGCGGTTTCCATAGCGCTGCATGGAACTATGGCAGTGGTTTAAACTACTGCTATAGCCTATTTTTTTTGTAGTGACGTACGTACTTATAGGATTACACGTGCATACCAATCTGCCAAAAAGGCAGCAAATTTTATGGGCTTTTACTCGATAGATCAAAAAATAGTGTGGAAAAAGGAAATATTCTTCCTACATGAATTTTAGTCGGTACTTATTGAAGATCTAGAGATATATTGTACTTAGTTTCACTTTCTCTTTTTAAGTTATATATAGATTATGTCATTACAGTCAATATTATGAAATTATATAATGCTTGAGATCATATATTTATACAGAAGGTAGAGAGATTGACCTATGGACTTAACACCATTGTATAAATTAATGAACGGATGCAATGGGGAAAGGCCTTAGGGGCTTCTAGGGGCCCTTTGAACCAACTTATATTCATATCTTCATGGTAAAGAGCCATTTTGTTTTATAATATTAGGTAAAGAGCCATTTTGGGATTAGAGATACTGAGGATTTTCATTCATCCTCTTCAATTCCACCTCAAGCATCAGATGCAATATTCCTATTGAGGTCCTCATCAACATGATATATATATGTTCGCACTAAAATAAAAGGATATTTGTGTATATTTTGTGAGCCTTGCAAGAATTGTACTCATTTTTTTCCGATCAGAAAAAAAAATTAAAGGAGCGTTTAGTTCAATATTATCTTGGTAATTGTTTGATTTAATGACATCTATAAAAAAATCTTTTATTAAATTATAAAATTATTAATTAAAAAATAACATTTAAATATCATGACATCTAGATTACATAACATAACACTAAGATAACATCGAACCAAACGCCCCCTACAATTACTCCCGTAATAGAAGCATACCTCTACATTTTTATTTAAGAAATAAGAATATTTAAAAAAATTATATCTCATTTTAAAAAAAATATGTTTGTAAATATATATATATATATGTGTGTATGTATGTATGTATGTATGTATGTATGTATATTCGCACTAAAATAAAATGAAAATTTGTGTATATATTTTATGAGTCTTGCAAGAATTGTACTCATTTTTTCCTGATTAGGAAAAAAATTAAAATTACTCCCGATGCATACCTCTACATTTTTATTTAAGAAATAAGAATATTTAAAAAAATTATATTTCATTTTTAAAAAGTATGTTGTAATTCGATATTCCAAAGTTGTACTTGAAATAAGGCTTTAAAACTCAGTCAAAATCATTGAGTTTCAGTAATTTCGGATCAATTTTTGGTGGAAATCGATCCGAAAAGCTACCCAGTTTCAATTTCAGACAAAACTCGATAGTTTCCACAGTTTCGGTTGAAACTATCGAAAATCAGCCGAAATTGCCAAAACTCGGCAGAAACTATCGAAACTCATATCTCTCCAAAAAATAAAACTTAATACATATATCATTAATAAATTTAATTTTAAATTTATAAAATTTAAATAATTTATAAAAAAATTAAAAATACCGATATTAAAATTATCGAAACTATTAAAACTGATATTTTTATGATCTTATTGCTCAAACTGAAACCAAAATCAAATTTTAAAACCTTGACTTCAAATACTTCAAGAACGGAAGTATCCCTCGTATATTTCGGCATTTAGAAATTAAAAAATTAGCAATATTTCACATGCTCGCATAGTATTCTAATTGGCAAAGGTGAACTCATATATATGTCATCTTGATGTACAAACTTAATTAATTCTCCAACTAATCAATTATCAATATTTCCAATTCTTCAATAGTTAAAATTGTTGGCCATTTCTATCAAAAAAAAAAAAAAAAAAATCTTGGCCATGAAAAAGCACGTGCTCTCATATTAAAATTGTGTCCTCTTGCTGTCCATATGTTTTTTTTATATTATATAAGTATTTCATTTTTCAAAATTCAGTTCCCACTCGATGAAAGTAGAGAGTAAACGCACAAACATGTTAAGAAATTACATACAACGAAAAATTATGATAGCCTGCAGATATGTAATTAGCTAAATAAATATCAAAAATATAAATAAAAAAAACAATGCTATAGGTAAAAAAAGCCTATTTTATTTTAAGGATAATTACCTACATGCCACACAATTTAGTTTTATTTATATCTTACCCATCTATTCTTAGTTAATTACGCTATGCACACTCAAAATATTATAAAATCTTACGTAGACATATTTTAACTTATTTTTATTATAATGAGTAATCATAATTTTTCAATAACCTAACTATAGTTAGATTACAAAAAATCTGAGCCGTTCATCATATTATTTTAAGAATATTTAAATATATTTTGAGTGCAAATCCTAAAAACTTAATGTTTAGGTAGCGGCAAAGGAAGGATACATCCGATTCCGCGATGTGAATTGATTTTAGGACAAATCAGCGCTTTAGTGTAGTATTGAGGAAGAGAAAAATATATACCATTAATAGTAAAAATATAATTTTAATAATTTACTAACAGAATATTTTTTTTCAAATAGATTTTGTTTAAGTTTTAACTCAAATGTGTGTATGTAAGATTTGGTAATGTTTTGAGTGTGCATAGCGTAATTAACTAAGAATGGATGGGTAAAGTATAAATAAAATTAAATTATATGGCGTGTAGGTAATTATCCTAAAATAAAAAATAAAAAAAGGCAAACAGAAATATTTAATAAGATTTAATCCAAATTAAACTACGTCATCGGACCTAAAAATCTACTATCACAGTAAGAAGTAAAAACAATCTGAAATTTATTAAAGGAGAGAAAGGAAGGAGGAGGCAGCTATTATAATACATACGTACGTAGCATAATTTTCTATAAAAAAATTAAATTAAAAAAAAATACATGCATAGCTTCCCTTCAAAAAGAGAGTTTTTACATAGTAACGAGGAAAAAATTTAAAGTTTTAAAATTTGATTTTGATTTCTTCTTCGATAGTAAAATAAAAGTATTTATTATTGATAATTATTGAATATTATTTTTTAGAGAAAAATAAATTTCATAGTTGGTCGGGCTTCGATCGAAACCATCGAAACTATCAAATTTCAGCTAAAACTAAAACTCAGTAGTCTTTTCGGATCAATTTTGATTGAAACCGATAGAAAACTACTAAGTTTCTATAGTTTGAACCGAGGTTTAAAACCACGCAAAGAAAACAACTCTCTGTCAGCCCTCGGTCTATGCTCATTTTGGATAACTAACTGAGATTAGACAGATAATCACAATTTACATAACAATATAAAATTATATCTTCCTAAATCGTAACCTATGAACTCGAATTTTTATGCCAGTAATTAAAAATTTAACATATCATTAAGAGGGCATTTGGTTCAGTGTTATCTCAATGTCAATGTTATTTACATGTCATATTATCTAAATATCATTGTTATTTATCAATGAACATTTATTTAATTTAATGTTATGATATTAAAAAATATCAATGCTATTCAAATTATTTTTATTTAGTTGGAAGTTATTGGCATTATAATGATAAATTGACGATGTTATATTGAGATGTCGCTCAATTTGGGGTGACATCTAGATATCAACGTGTAATGATAAGTTTTTCAACTTTAAGCCATTTTGATTCCTAATATATATCTTAGTATAAGTTTTTCAAAAAATGCCATATTGTATTATAAAAATAATATATATATATATATATATAAATTAAATTTATATATATTATAATTAAAGAAGCATATGAAGAGTATAAAATTATTCGTGAATCTCAACACGAAGGCTGAAAGAGTCCACCAATTACATTAATTTTACAAAATGATTATGGGAATTGAATTAAAGGTATCAAGATCACATATATCATGGGAGTATATTATAGAATGACTGTTAACAATATATATACTCTATCATTAATGTTTTATTAAATATGATCTTTAAATTATCCAGATCACATTACAATTAAAATGAATGTGCATTTTACTTATATATATTAGTTAATAAGTTGGAGATCGATGTTAGTCGATAATTTACAACAAAAAATTAAGTGTTAACTCTGATTAGATTTGAAATTTCTTAGTAAAAATTTTATTAATATTAAGACCAAAGATAGTTTTTTTACGAGAAAATCATCTTTATAACAGTTTTCTACTTTGATCGAAATTTTTTGCAAGTATATTGCAATTGTATTATTTATCGTATAAATTTACAAAAATAATTACATTGAATGGTATAGTTGTAGGGTGAGCTAACACCTCATTCAACCGTTACACTATAAGCGTGCAAGTAACCTCTCGTAATTTAAATATAAAAATAATGTCAGTTTTGATTTTAAAAAATTATGTGACTAAAATATAATTCAGAAGTTCATCATTTATCTCAACACTACTCTATTTCAACTAAATTTAATTATGTTATTTTTCATTATTAATTAGCTTCGTGATTTTACCCTAAAAAGTATTTTTCATGAACTCTCATCTATTTTTGATGTGGTAAATATAATTTATTTATGTTATTCTCTCATTACTCATCATCATACCTAAAAATCTACTGGGAGTCATATTTTATTTCAGTGATTTTCTTTTTTTAGAACATCACCTAACGATCATTTTCCGTCTTCTTCAGTCACAAGTCATTACATTAATACACAACAAAGATGTACAGAAACATAGTATTCGCAGTTCATTGAACGACTCACTAACCTCATTAAAATCTTTTTACTTAATATAAATATTTTTCTCAGTATAAACATTTTCTTATTTAGTCTGAATATATCAAAAATTCATAGTAATCAAAAAATATATATCCACTCCAAGTAGTAGATGATATTCATAGCAAGTAAATGAATCTCCCAAGCAACAAAATTTAGACCTGCCAATGGGATAAAAACAACAGATATTTTTTATTTTGTATGAATTTTTTGCATGATCATATCAAATAAAAAAATATTTATACTAAAACAATATTTGATCCAATGTTATTATATTATTAGATTATTTTTAAAAATAATTATTTAATTTATTGACATATATATAATTTATTAAATGATTATAAAATTGACAATATTTGAATTATACGAATAATATTAAAATAATATTAAATTAAATGTAATAATGTGTAACACATCCTTATTAATGCTTTGGTGCGTGTACAATTGCAAGAAGCTCAAGCCTCACCAGTATATGGACTTGATCTCAAGCCCATGCGGTTAAACTCAAAATTAAAATTTTTAATTTTAAGTTAATTTAATTTAAGTTTATTAAAAATTTTTAGTTTAAAATCAATTTTTAAATTTAATTAAGCCTAATTATAAACTATATTATTTTATTAAAATATCTATCATATATATATTAATTATATTAGAATATAATAGTATAGAATAACTTGTAACTTTATGTATATATTTATAACTTATATTTTTTTATATTAGTTATTATAAAGTATTTATATACATAATATTTCTAATATATAAAAAATTATAAATAGGAGATTTATATACAGAACACTAAATTCATCACAAATTATGCATTTCACCATCTTTTAATAAATATTATACCTATCACACTCTGCTTATGGGTTTTACATTTCTATTGTAATAATAAAAATGTAAAAAGAGTGTGATATGTATAATATTTACTAAAAGATGGTGAAATACGTAATTTGTGATGAATTCAATATTCTGTATGTAAATCCTCCATTATAAATTTATATGTTTATATGTATATTGAGTCGATTTTTTCTAGCAAATTAATTTTGTAAAATAATTATTAAATAGAATAAATTAGGATTAAATTTTAAGCAAAATCTAATTTTTGCATAAAATTAAAACCACAAAAACTGAGAATTATTCTTTCCTCTCTCTTATCAACATAGTGGAGGTAGGGCCGAAATTTTATGAGAAAAATCAAAATTTATTGAAAATTTATTTGTATATTTTTATGCTTGAAATTGATTGAATTTTCTACTCACTCAAAATTCACTCAACTAAGAGAAATAAAATTAAAAATATACAAATAAAATATAAAAGTAAAATTATAATATTATAATTTATATATTTAATATATGTAATACATATTTTCATTAAAAGTATAATTTATAATTTAGCATGATTTAATTTAAAATTAAATTTTTTTGACTAGCTCAAATAAAATTAAATTTAAAATTTAAAATTTTAATTTTGAGTTCGTTCGAAATAGCCGCCCCAAGTGAAGAAGATAATTTATATATTTTCGGTCCCTTAATTATAGAACGTGACAGTTGAAATATTTAATCATTAAATAAATATATATTGTCTTTCGGATAATATTGAATAAAAATAAATAAATGGTACGTCATGTATGATGTACATAGTACATATATTTGTCATCACATGGGGCACTGTGTGTACTTAATTTGTGGTGTGATAATCTTGAAAAGCAAACGTAGCTCTCAAAAATTAATCAAAAAAAAAAAAAAAAGCTCTCAAAAGAATAAACTGTAAATTGCATCTGGGTTCCAATAAAAATTTATCCCAAATTTCAAAAAAATCTTAATTTTGGCTTTGAGGTCGTAAAAGTACAATAATTTTTTTTAATTTGATTATTTTTTTGATATTTGGGTCCTTCAGAATCAACCTTTTTACAGGTTTTTTTAATTAAAAATATTTAATTTGATTACTTGTTTTGATTACATTGAAATGTTTATATATTTCAAAAGATTATTATATTTTTATATTCTTATCTTTTGTAAATTTTAATAATTCTTAAATTTAATTTCTCTTATAACCTGCTTTTTCTCCTTTAAAAATTTAAAATAAAAAATACTAATATTAATATTTCAAAAAAATATAAAAATTAATAATTACGAATAACCTTAAATTATATTTGTAAAAACTAAATAATTATATTTTAATTAGTACAAATCTATAATGTTGTTATAATATTAAGTACTTAAATTAATATATTTTAAAAATTAAGGTTAATTTGTTTTTTTTTGTTGAAATTAAGGCTAATTTATAACACTTTGTCAAACTCAAAAATCTAAATGAAATTTACTCAAAAATAATCAACTAATTTTATGCAAAATATTCATAAGAAATATCAAATAGAATACACACATGCACATTTATAAATATATATATATATATATATATAGTTAACTAACTTTATGTTACAATATAAATAAATAAAGATAGTAAAAATAGGATGTAATAAAAGAATACTAAATTTATGTAATTCAAAAAAAAAAATTATATCTATGAGCAAAGCTAAAAAGAGATTTTATTACATGTAAAAATTGATAGATAGTAATTTTTTTTTTGAAGTGCTTTCTTAGACTTAATATCAAAAATAGATATTGCTTTCTCATATTAGGTTAATAATCACCTTTAAGCCCTGTTTGGCGCAAGAACCAAATCAGGACCAAAGTAATATTAATTTAAAAAATAACAATAATAATAATAAATAAATTTTTTAATCATTTTACACAAATTCTAATATAAAAAAATATTATTTTACTTTACATACTCAATAATTTTTAATAAAAATATATATTTTATTTCACATTTTAGATCAAAATATTCGAATCGAGTGCAAAATCGCTTCTATAATCAATGAAAAAAATCAAAAGAAAATATTGTCGAATGCCTAATCAGAACATTTCTCATGTTTTCTCCCCCAAAGCAAGAAGCATGTTTTTTTTTTCTGATTTAAAAAACACATGAAACATATTGCTTCACAAAAATCATGTATTTTTGAAGCACTAGTGGTTATTTCCTACGGAGGTTAACGAACTGCTTTCAAGTGAGTTTAAGGAGACTCGAAATTTAAAATTTTGAACTCGGTTCAGTTCAATATCTGTCTGAAATTGAAATCAAATTGGTTGACATGAATTATGATTTGATCATTGTGCTAAAAAATACAAACATTTTTTACATATAAAAGGATTTGATTCTTAGTCTCAGGAACAATAAGCTTTATTATATGTACTTTATTCCTCCACTATATTAATATGTCACTTTACATAAAAATAAGTATATTTGATATAAGTATTACATATATCCATATTATTTATATTATATTTGTGGTTTCGAGCCAACTTGAATCATATTTTGAGCGAGTCGAAGTCAACTCGTAATTAACTTTTAGCTCGGTTTTAGCTCATAATTTAATTTAAAGATTTTGAAGCGATTTTGAATTGATTCAAGGATCATGTGAATTTTGAGCCCGTTTTGAATTTCAAATATTTTAACACTTCTGCTACGAAAAGTGTTTCCACGATGAAGCCCGTTGCCCAATTTCTTCAGGCTTTTTAAAGTTATAGAATTTTAATGCACACCAAGTCAAGTCAAGATGGGCCGTCACTTTGGGCTCAGGCCCATTTAGTAATAAGTTTATATTCAACAGAGCCCACTAACATTACACACGTGTTGTGAACTGAGCTTACATTCTATTGTATTTTATATAATTAAAGTTAAACGTACTTTAATCAGAATTAAAAAATCATTGAAAAGTATTTATAATTGTTTTCAAACCATTACCGAATTAAGTGGGAGAAAATTTTATGTCCATTCAGTATATTTGAAACAACAATCTTCTTCTTTTTTATCCCATATATATATATATATATCCACATTATTGATTATCATGATTTTATTTTATCAAAAATAGTTATTTCATCTATTTGTCAACGTGAAAAATTAAATTCACATCATATGTCATATGAAAAGGAAAAAGAAGTTGCGTTAAACTTAATTACTTTTAGTATTTATATTATAGTATTTTAAATATATATATAATCATTCTTACTCTTTTCTTTTGTACATAATTAGATGTGATTGAAAATAATTATTTACTAAAATTGATGAAAATAATAAACATAAATATTTATGTTATAGATATCAAAATTAGATGAATATATAATATGCAAATAAGATGGCTTCAAGAATTATACAATTAATATCATAAATTTCTAGTTAAATTTAACCTACCACCAAATACTTTTTATATTTTGAGTTCATATAATACTCTACTGGAAACAATAAAAAATTCGAATTAATTTTGACTGAACTATATTTATGTTATAGATATAATTCTGACTTTTCTTATTTATGTTCTTCAAAACGATTATAAACAAATAGCTCTGATTTTGAATGAACTTCTGTTTCCATAAAAAAAGGATAATTACCTACATGTCACACAATTTAGTTTTATTTATGCCTTACCCATCTATTCTTAATTAATTACACTATGCACACTCAAAATATTATAAAATTTTACATACACATATTTGAGTTAAAACTTAATCAAAATCTATTTGAAAATATTCTGTTAGTAAATCATTAAAATTATATTTTTACTCTTAATGGTATATATTTTTTTCTTCCTCAATACCACACTAAAGCGCTGATTTATCCTAAAATCAATTCACGTGGCGGATGTCTTCTTCCTTTGCCGCCACCTAAACATTAAGGTTTTAGGATTTTTACTCAAAATATATTTAAATATCCTTAAAATAATATGATGAACGACTCAGATTTTTCGTAATTTAATTATAGTTAGGTTATTGAAAAATTATGATTACTCATTATAATAGAAATAAGTTAAAATATGTGTATGTAAGATTTTATAATATTTTGAGTGTGAATAGCGTAATTAACTAAGAATGAATGAATAAGGCATAAAAAAATATAAATTATATGGCATGTAGGTAATTATCCAAAAAAAAAAAAAAAACAATCTGATTAAAAAAAAAAAACTCTACATGAGCCCTCCTTATATCTCGGCCTTGATGTAAAACATTTTCTTTAAGATGCAAAACATGAATAAAAGACCAGAAACTAAAAAGGAGAAGAACGTGGGGCTGCTGTTTTCTTTCCCCCAATATCAATTCAATTAGCTAATTAGTTTAAGAGATGTTTAGTCAAATGTGTTATATAATATCATTTGAAAAAATTAATTATTTAATTTATTACTATATTAAAATAATATTATAAAAAATTATAAAATTATTATTCTAAAATAACATATAAATTACATTGATTGTAATAGGAAAGAAATCTATTATTATTTTTTAGTATTATGATATTGAAATGTTAAAAAAATAAAAATAATATAAATATTTAGATAATATAAAAATTTATATAACAATGAACCAAAAGACTTTTAACCAAAATCAAAATTTTTAGTTATAAATTTAAGTGGGATACAATCAATTTAAGATAAGAATCGTTAGTTAATTTTCAGATTGATCTGAATTTGACTTTTGAAGTAGTACTTATATAAAATTGACTTTGATGATTTGAACATATTGATCAATTATATATTGAAATTCTTTATTATTATATGTACATAATGACTCCGATTTTAAGTTAATTTTGACTTAAATATGTATATATATGACTCTTACAAAAATATATTATTATATTAATAATTTATATTTATTTTATCATATAAAAATTAAATATTAAAAATTAATTTAATTTACTTCACATTTTACATGCATATATATTAACATTTTATTCTACATCTTATGCATACTTTAATAAAATAAATAAATTTATTTTATTTTACATTTAACACATTTCTTAAATAAAATCAATTTATTTTAAATCATAACATTAAAATAATTTTTTTCTTTATTTCTTATGAAAAAGTCTAAAACATCTTTAAAATATAGTGTAAACCAAATAAACGTATAAGAGCACAAACTTGCTTAATAGTCTTATGAATTTCAGTACAAAATTGTGATATCTAGTGCATTAGATCAAATAATCTAACCAAAAGTCTTATGAATTTCAATACTAATCATGATATCTAGTGGATTAGATTAATCTAAATATCCATTTGAATAATGTTTTTTACATTAATTTACTCAAAATTTGACTATATAAAACTCTTTAAGTACTTATATAAATTATCCTTTTGATCCGTTACTTATATAGATATATAATTATATAGGCCTTGTTTAGTTTAGTTCGAGGTATTTTTTTAATACAACACAAATTTCAACTGTAAATATTAATTTTATTTCACATTAATCAACACAAATAAGAATAGTAAAATTAATATTATTTCATATTTTTACACTTTTTAATATTAAATTTTTTTTATTAAACTTAAAAAATATATATATTTTAATTTAAAAAAATCTCGAACCAAACCAACCTATTGTGTTTGTCAAATATATATATATATACAGAGAGAGACACAGACGTATAATTAAGTTAAACATTTAATACATGCAATTTGTATATTATGTAAACTGTATTTTTAGTGAATATTTAAGTGAAGTAACTTAGCCACCTTGGATTAGCTAAAAAATATATTGGATTTATATTTAAACACACTTCCACTGATTTGAATGTAAATATAGTAAAATTGAAAAATTTTGAGTTTAAATAGGGATGGAATGGATCCAACTCGTCTCAATGTTGTGATATATATAAAATAGAATACTAGAAAATAAAAAATAAAAAAAAATTATCATTTAGATGAGTTTTAGGCTATTTAGGCTCTGTTTGATAATGAGAAAATAAAGATGGCTTAGTTGAATTTTTTAGTTATTTTTAAAAAATATATGATATGAAATAAAGTGAGTTAATTATATTAAAAATTGTGAGGAATGAGAAATAAAGTTGGTTGATTTATTGAAAATTATATTGGATTTAAAATAAAGTGATTGTTTAATATTGAAATTTGTGTAGGATAAGATATAAAATAATTTTTAAATTTTTTTTAAATAAATTTAAGATTTTAACTATGGCTAAAATTAATCATATTTTTTTGCTTATTGCCAAAGTGGGTCTTAAAGTATGCATTTTTTATTTGTAGAAGAATATTTTACTTTATTTTCATAATTAACTTGGAGCTTTTGATTATCAGAAATGCATGCAGCATATATATATGTATCATGGTTAACATGATTAGGAGAGTCAATAAAAAATTATTTTCATATTTTTCAAAATTTGATTCTTCTTGGATTAACATGTTAACTAATTAATATAGCTTTGGAGAATCAAATTTCTTTTTTGTTTTTCCTTAATTTTATGTTATTTTCATCTTAGATTCGAGTTTCATATCCATATATAGACTTGTATTATTATAATTTTCAGCGGTAACTCATAAAATATTTCTAATACTAACTTCAGCATTTTATATTTCTCTTTTTATTAGACTTGTGCTAATTGTGTTTCGATTTTCAACATCTTATTTTAGATCTCTCTTAAAAGAATTGATCATGTAGTAATTTTACTAAGGTCTAAATTGATTGGGACCTAAAAAAAACCTCAAATTAAGCTTCTCTAAACATAATTTCATCTATATATATTTTATATTTATATCCTTTTTTATTAGCATATTTTATATTGTTTTATATCAAATATATATTTAAATACTAAAAATCAATTTTATTCCACTTCTTACACAAATCTTAATCTTAAAAAATAATTTTATTTCACATCATACACATATTTCAATAAAATAATTAATTTTATTCACATGAAATATAGTTCTCAATAATAAAATAACTATTTATAAAAATTAATAAAATAAAAAAATAATTTTATTTTATATCGTAATATTTAAATATTTTTTTTTCTTTTTATCTCAAAAAAATTCCAAATCTCTCTTAAGCTAGCATACTCCAAGAAAATGAGGCCTAATTAAACTTCATTGTCATTATTTAACTAATGAGATAATTAGTTCAATATTATTTTCGATATTTAGATATTATCCTTTGAATATTAGTTTCATAACATTATAAAAAATTATTTATACATGATATTAAATTAAATATTTTTTTTATTAGATTGTATGACATAACCTCATCATAATATTGAACCAACCTCTAAAAAGCAAATTGCTATTCCCCCCTGACAGCATCCCCCGGGGGCCCCACCCCCCTCTCCTCTAAAATTACAATTTTGCCCTCATCCTTTTTAAGTAATTACTTATTTATTTAATTTATTTAATATTTTTTTATTTATTAAATTTAATTAATTAATTATTTTTAATATTTTTTTCTACTTTATTTATTTAATATTTTTTAGAGTGCTCTTTAATTAATTACTTTTTTTATTTAATTTAATTATTATATTTTTCTGATTCATTAAATTTNTATTATTTTTATTTAATTTAATTATTATATTTTTTTTATTCATTAATTTTAATTAGTTAATTTTTTTATTCATTAAATTTAATTAATTAAATTATTTTCTACTCACTGAAGAATTAAATTTTTTTTTTCAAGATACTGATGTGATTAGACTAGCAAAATCAAATCTGTATTTGTTGACAACTTACTGAAGAATCAAATATGCTTTTACAAGATACTGATGTGATTAGAATAGCAGAATCAAATCTGCTTTTATTGACTAATGAGACCAACATCCAATAAGTTCTGACTATAGGTTATAAGTTGCAAGATACTTTGTCACACATCCTTTCCCTGGCTATTATATTTTTCTTATTCATTAAATTTAATGAATTA
Source organism: Apostasia ramifera (assembly GCA_019297695.1). Taxonomy (NCBI): domain Eukaryota; kingdom Viridiplantae; phylum Streptophyta; class Magnoliopsida; order Asparagales; family Orchidaceae; genus Apostasia; species Apostasia ramifera. The sequence continues at coordinate 705,111 of JAEMOT010000335.1, forward strand.
ATTATTTTTTTTAAAAAAATTATGCTTTATTTATTTAATATTCTTTATATCACTCTCTTTAGTTAATTACTTTTTTTATTTAATTTGATTATTATGTTTTTCTTATTCATTAATTTTAAATAATTAATTTTCTTATTTATTAAATTTAATTAATTAATTATTTTCTAATATTTTTTTTTACTTTATTTATTTAGTATTCTTTAGAACACTTTCTTGAATTAATTACTTTTTTTTATTTAATTTGATTATTATATTTTTCTTATTTATTAATTTTAATTAATTAATTTTCTTATTCATTAAATTTTATTAATTAATTTATTTTCTACTCACTAAAGAATCAAAATTTTTTTTCAAGATAGTGATGTGATTAGACTAGCAGAATCAAATCTGCGTTCGTTGACAATTTACTGAAGAATCAAATCTGCTTTTACAAGATATTGATGTGATTAGAATAGTAGAATCAAATCTGCATTTGTTGACCAATGAGACCAATATCCAATAAGTTCTAGCTATATAATGGAAGGGGTTATAAGTTGCAAGATACTTTGTCACATATCCTTCCCCTGATCTCTCCCTTTCAGCCTCTCATTTTCTCTTCGTAGAAAAAAATTCTTCTTTTAACATTATGGATAACTACAATTTCGATTTATTTTCAGATAGTTACTCATTTGAGAATGATGTTCCTAGTGGGGAGAGCATCTCCAATAACAATCGCGATTATACACTCGAATTTACGACAGACCAGGTTAGTTTTTTTTTTTTTTTTTTTTTTTACGACAGACCAGGTTAGTTATTATCGTTGTTTTATGCATATGCCTTATTTATTTTTAAAAAAATAATATCAATTAGAAAAAAAAACTAATATCATTCAATAAAGCAAATTGAGTTCTTATATTTTATTTTATATAGATATTTGAAAGTAGAAAAGATATGATAAATTGGGCGAAGACAGTTGGTCTGAAAAATGGTATTGTGGTGGTGATTAAAAATTCTGCTAATTTAAAAGGCGGCAAGTTGCCGAAGTGCCATTTGATATGTGAAAGGGGAGAAAAGTACAAACTGCCATGGTATTTTGTTGATGGGCAATCCGTAAAAAGGAATACTGGGACAAGAAAATGTAAATGTCCATTCGAGCTGCGAGGTATACTAATACCTCCAAAAAGTGTGATGTGGGGTTTAAGAGTTATCTGTGGTTTCCATAACCATCCAGCTGCAGAATCTATGGATGGCCATGAGTACCCGTCTAGGTTGAAACCAATTGAGAAATAATTTGTGCTCGACATGGCCAATAGCACTGCACCCCGTGAAATTCTTAGTATTTTGAAGCAAAGAGACCCGTCAAATACTACGGGGATCAAAAGTATTTACAATGCCATTCTCATAAATAAATCCGCCAAATGGGGGGGCCTAAATCAAGTTCAGTATGTCATAGAGCAATTAATTAAGAAAAACTACCTCCATGGTTACTGTATAAATTCAGACAGCAACGAAATCACGGATATTCTTTGGGTTCATCCAAAAAGTCTGGCGCTTTCTGTCAACTTTTCTTCAGTGTTGATCATTGATGCCACATATAAGACCAATGAGAATCGGTCACCACTATTGGAGGTTGTGAGTTTCACATCTACAATACGAACTTACTCACTTATATTCGCATATCTTAATAATGAGAGGGAAGAGCAATTAACACGGGCATTAGGTACCTTAAAAAAGTGGATGCTTGAAAAGGGGGCATCGTTGCCATCGGTGTTTGTTTCAGATCGGGATATGACATTTATTAATGCCATTGAAACATATTTTCCCATGGCACGTCACATCCTTTGTATTTGGCACATAAACTAGTGCGTAATAAAAAAATGCAGGCCTATGCTTGGTCTGGAGTGGAACCGATTTAATGCGTCATGGCACTCGCTCATTAATTCATCGACACAGTGGTCTTACCATCAGAAGTGGGAAGTCATGTGCGAGGAGTATATACAATTTCAAGGTGCCCTAAATTATCTTTGGGAGACATGGCTATACTCTTATAAGGAGCGATTTATTTTAGCATGGATTGATACATGTATGCACCTCGGGAGTAATTCAAGTCAAAGGTATAGTCACTTTATAACTTTAAATATTGTACTATTTAAATTCTGTTCATTATTAGAATAGAATGTATTTTTCTATTACAGGGGGCACATGCGAAGCTTAAAATGTATTTGGGAGATACCATGTCATCCCTGGAAATATCTTTTGAAAAAATACACAAGATGTTAATAAATCAGTTCGGAAAAATTCAAAAGTCGTTCGAGAGATCTCTCAACATTCCATGCCATACACATTTATATGACGACAATTTTTGTCAAGTAAGGTGTCGAATTTCATTGGAGGCAATGAAGTTTATTTATGCTGAGCTGAAATGTGCTGAGGAAACATGTCACGAACTAGCCGGCACATGCAACTGTTCAATCAAAATAATATACGGATTGCCATGTAAGCATGATTTTGCATATTATCGGTACTTTTCCATTCCAATTCCGATACAGAGTATCAACGCTCATTGGAGGAGGTTGTCTATGCACGTATATGGGTACCATGACGACGGAGCACGAGCCAATAGGACATCTCAAGTTGTTGAGATATTAGATGGGATGGATCCACAAATGCGAGAGCATATGATAGACCGATTTTTTGATATGGCGGATCCATCTCAAAGCACAGTTCTAGCACCTTCGTACAAAACAGAACATAGAGGTCGACCTACAGGCAAAGATGAGCAAAGCAGAAATCGCATACCTTCTTTTGCAGATATAATCACTTCAGGATCTAAGGCCACTCAAACGAATGCAACGTCTCGAAGGAGAGGACATGGGAGGGGGTCGGGGGTTCGCAATACTCAGTCGACCCATGATCACTCTCCAATTCCACCCATCCGTGATACCTACATTGAGCAATTACCTGTGGTTATGCAGCGTCATATTTCTCATACTGTTAACGTTGAACCTGACGGTCACTGTGGATTTAGGGCGATAGCAGCACTACTCGGGTATGGTGAAGAAGGTTGGTTTCAAGTACGATACTCTCTTATAAAGGAGATTCAACAAAATAAGCGTCAATATGATCAGCTTTATCCAGATCGAGAAATGACAGACAATCTATTATTTTTACTAGACTATTTCGGACAGCCGGCACCAGAGAGGCATTGGATGGAGTCTATGACTTTGGGAATTGTCATCGCATCAAGGTACAACCTTGTACTGCATACATTTGGTCAGAATAATTGGAGTTGTTTTACTCACTTGCCATTAAGGTCCCCTCCAGTTCCAGACCAAGAGCGTCGGGAAATAGCTATTGCCCATATTGGCCGACATTTCGTGCAAGTTTTCTTACACCCTCTTTACCCTGTACCACCCTTTCCAACGTGGTGGTGGAATCATTCATCTGATGAAGCTAAATGATGGGCAGCTCGTTATAGGACACGTGTTAATTTGTGGTATGAAATAACGGGTACAGGACCTAACGGTCCGAGTGCAGAATTTGGAGGAAATATTGATTAGAATTCGTATTTTCATATATTTTGGTGTATTTTTTTTTGTATTATTGCATGTACTCTTCCCTAAACATGGCTAAAATAATATTGGGTTTGTT
>JAEMOT010000335.1:718652-766716 GCA_019297695.1 Apostasia ramifera
TATATATATATATATATATGTTATTTTTATAAAACTGAGAGCGAGAGGCAGGAGGAAGAAAAGTATTATTAGTATTTTATAAAATTTTAATATTATTAACGAATAAAAAAACCAGTCTAGTTGATATGTATAACTGAAGCATAAAGCTAGATATTAAATTTTTAAAAATAATAGATGTGCAATATTATGCTTTAAATTTAGAAATTTGAATATAATTTACTTTGATTTTTTATGAATAAAAAGTAAGCGATACAATCTTAATTAAGAGCATTTCAACACATACTTTAATTTTGTTGGCCAATTCTNTTAGTATTTTATAAAATTTTAATATTATTAACGAATAAAAAAACCAGTCTAGTTGATATGTATAACTGAAGCATAAAGCTAGATATTAAATTTTTAAAAATAATAGATGTGCAATATTATGCTTTAAATTTAGAAATTTGAATATAATTTACTTTGATTTTTTATGAATAAAAAGTAAGCGATACAATCTTAATTAAGAGCATTTCAACACATACTTTAATTTTGTTGGCCAATTCTTTTATTTTACCACTTAAAATGTCCTAAATTTATGAACAAAAACAAATAAATATGTTAACCTAAAAAAAAAGCACAGAGAATTATATTTATTTAATATTAAAAATTAATTCTAATCCAAGCTAGAGAATCCCAACTAGCCTTTGAAGAGTACATAAAAAATTATAGAACTCATTACAAAAGAGTGTGATAATTTTGACAGTTGTATTCAATATTTTTGAATGGCCCTTTCGCAAGGTTTTGATGATTTCTCTAACTAAATCTCTCAAATGAATAGAGATTTTCGAGCAAGTTTTGGACTTTTGATTGAATTTAAATTATTGTGATTTTCTTACAATGTGAATAATTTAATGAAAATATTTATTTTATAGAATGTAACAGTGGATATTAACAAATAGAAAAACTTACATTAGGAATTACATTTTTTTATTACTCAAACTTTTTACACACTTTTTTTTTATAGCACACATTCACAAACGTAAACTCTCAAAAATTGAATACAATATATATAAGAATATGAGATGTTTGAGACTTACATTAAATAATTGATTTATGATAATATTTAATTAAAAAAATAAATTATCTTTAAAATTATGATATAATATTATACAAGTTTATAATTTTAAAATTTTAATATTCAAATTTCTAATTTTAATATAATTATTAAACATGTTTTTATTTTTTTAATTATTTTTTAAATATTATTTTTAACCGCCTTCTTTTTCTCTTTCTTTCTCCTCTCTCTCCCTAGGTCTCTTGCTTTCTTCTCCCCCCCTCTCTACCTCCCCCCAACTGGGCAAACTAGCTAGCGAAGGCAAGAAGCCACCCGTCGACATAGGGTAGGACGCATCGGCAGCCAGAGTAGGATCAAGGGTCGCCTACCCCCTTATCTTTCACTCCCTCTCTCCCTCCTTCTTGTGCCCAAGTAAGGGTGGCCCTTAATAACAGAGGAAGCTAGCTAGAAACCTCCCATAAGTAGAGGGCTCCTCTCTTTCTGTTTCTCGTTTGTAGGGCAGCCGTCTCTTGTGGGTGGGAGACAGAAAGCGAGGAAGGTCAGCAGCCCCTTAGGGGTCCTCGCCTCTTCTATTAGTGGAGGCTACACCACCCCTTATGCTATGTTTTCAATTCTAGGAAAATGAGGAGAGAGAGAGAGAGGGAGAGATGAGTAAATTTATAATTTAGAAAATTTTAATAATAAAAAATAAAAAATAATTCTTTTACATCGAATCGATTTAAATGAGTCGACTAACGAGCTAAAAGTTCGGCTTGGTAATAATTTCGAGCTGATTTCGAGCCGGGGTAGGCTCGGCTCGATCCAACTCGAAATTGACTCGAATTAAAATACATTTTATATTATAATATATNAGTTGAGCTTACCCGGCTCGAGATTGGCTAAACAAAAATTGAGATTTGATTCATTTTCGAGCCGGCACGAAAATAAATCGAAATCGGCTCGAAGTCAATTGGAATCGACTCAAGCCGGCTTGAAGCTGAACCCAATCGAGCTGAGTCGATTTCGAGTCGATCGAAATATGATCAATTCAATCGCGGCTCGAAATTGGATCAGTAACTGCCCTGTTGGGGGCGGAGCCTTCGAACAGGCCTAACCCAAGCTCGAAAATGAATCGAAATCGGCTCGAAGTCAATTGGAATCGACTCAAGCCGGCTTGAAGCCGAACCCAATCGAGCTGAGTCGATTTTGAGTCGATCGAAATATGATCAATTCAATCGCGGCTCGAAATTAGATCAGTAACTGCCCTGTTGGGGGCAGAGCCTTCGAACAGGCCTAACCCAATTGGGCCATAGCTGTCAAAACGGCAAATTAAAATTGGCTTTCACTTTTCTTCTCTGTAGCATGCAGGAGCGTTAGTTTTACGTGAAAATTTAAATTTATTTGAAACTCATTATATTTTATTTTATTTAAAATTTGCTCTATTTTCTTTTATCTCAAAATTGGTTAGCCTAAAAGTTATCTATTCAATTCAAAATCAACTCTCCTTTTATCTATGAACATATATAATATATATNAAATTTGAAAGTTGATTCAAAAAAAATTTAGTAGGCTTGAATTTTGAATTCGATTTGAAATTAAAAATTTTAATTTCGAATTTAGCCAGGCTCACTCGAAATCGACTCGAACCTCATTTTTATTCTTTATTTTAATGCCAAATATTCAATTCTCTTAATTTTAAATTTTTTTTTACTATTTTAATCTGCAACTTAAAACAAAATATCAAAATTATAAAAGTCTTAATTAAGTTTCTTTTAATATTGAAAATTTAACCGCATTTGATGCAAACACTAGTGTGATTTTTAGATAAAATTTTGTTCCTGTTTCATTAATTATTTTTAAGTCAGAGAAAAAAATAAATTTAATATAAAATATTTTTTAATTAAAATATATGTAAAATATAAAATAAAATTAATTTTAATATTAAAATTTACATTAAATATAAAATAAAATTCATAAAATGTATCAATTTTTTATAATTCTTCAAAACATATTTTTTTACGTATTATTTATAATATATATAATTATATATTCACATATACTTGCATGTCGATGCAATCTAATCCCTTTTATTTGAAAGTCACACTCTAATTTTTTTTATCAATATTTTTACAATACTCGACAATCTTCTATTTTATATAAGTATTTTTATATATGAATGTTATTTTAAGTTCATAAATATTATCGAGATTTTTTTTTATGAGATGATCTAGGAACTAGAATTTTGGATAACATCCCCAAAAATAAAACCTTTTTTTTTAGCTTAATTTATGTTATAAGATTATGTACAACTTTAAAGAAAATAAAATGAACTGCAGATTTTAGCAAAGCCTATTATATAGAACTAAACAAAGTTTGATGTGGGCACTGATCTACAGTCACCATGAGTTTAAATTATGTGTATCATGCAAGAATGCGCGTTGACCTGCGTAATAATGGTGAAGTTCTCGTATTTTTGTTGAGCTCGATACGACTCTTTTTGTGATTTATTCTTGCACTTTGCAACTAGTCCAGTGCCTCCTATCGAAGCATGTCTTAGTTCTTGTTGAAATATTATTATTTTTTCAATAAGTCTTTTTATCTCAATTCTTTGTATAACATTTTTTCTACAAATTTTCCACCTAAATTCAAACATAATTATCAGCCCGCATTAGTTTAGAAATTTGAGGTCCTGAATAATCCACATAAAAAATCTGACCCAAGTCTACGGCCGTTAGCGATTCGATCCAAAGAATGAATGAGAAAACTTCATTAATCAACTCATTTAGATCGAATAGAACTCAATTCAGTTTAATTTTCAATCTTCATGCAAAATTAACAGCATTAGACCCAACTAACTCCATTCATCACAAAACTACGGTCGCCCTCATTTCCTCCAATTAGATGCATAATTTATAAAGTTCTCACAGATCAGTCATTCTTTAGCTCATCTCATCGATGACCAGAAAACGCCTTTGGTCACTCGAGCTCTCGTCCAAGCTTAGGAGACCTTGTGCCGTGAGGTAATTTCTTCACTGCTACTTGGATCTTCAAGAAGGAATCAGCTGAACCAAGAATCATTTCCTACCCAGTTCTCAAAATTGGATTTTTTTTTAAAGCTGATCAGTGCTTGCTCTTTAATCTTTGATGAGTTCTGTTCGTAGAATTTCCTTTCTCTGGATACGTTGTGATTCAGGAGCTCAACTGTAAAACAAGTATGCTTTGATCGTTCGAGAAAGTTTAGATCATTTGAGCAATACTTCCGTTGAGGATTAAGTAGCGAATACTTGTCTGGGTTCTTTTCTAGGGTTTTTATCTGAACTTATTGCTTTTTCCCGATTAATCGAAGAAACCCCAGGCTAGGGTTTTACTGATTCTTGCAGAAATCCCATGGCTTAGTTAGTATTGTTCTTTCAATTTCCATGTCAGAGAGAAAGATGCAGTTTTCACTATTCGAGACCAGAAGGTTCCTCTTCTATTTGGTCTCTCTTTCCATCTTCCTTTTGTTCTTCTCATGCTTCGCTCTATTGAGATCAAGTGGCAGCAGTTCCCTGATTCCTGAATCCGTTCTTATGTTGATGGTTGTGAATAACACATCTGTGCTCAGTAACAGGGGTTTTAGCTCAAAAAGCATTCCCAATCTGTTTTCGCCGATGGCACCTGCTACATTTCTAAAGAGCAAGGAAAATGATAAAGTTAGGAGAGGGTGTGATTCAGCTCAGGCCATACTGAAGGTTTATATGTATGATTTACCCACTGAGTTTCATTTTGGGCTGTTGGGCTGGAAGGGAAAGAAAAATCAAATTTGGCCAAATACCAGTGATCTAAATCATTTGCCAAGCTACCCTGGTGGATTAAATTTGCAGCATAGTGTAGAATATTGGCTGACACTTGATCTTCTTGCTTCGGATTACCCAAATGTGAGCAGGCCTTGCACTGCAATTAGAGTTCACAACTCGAATTTGGCTGATGTGATTTTTGTGCCATTTTTCTCATCTGTGAGCTACAACCGCCATTCGAAGGTCCATGGTAAGGAGAAGATTAGCAAGGACAAGATGTTGCAGGATAAACTGGTGAAGTTCCTAAGGGACCAGAAAGAATGGAAAAAATCAGCAGGAAGAGATCATTTGATCATGGCTCATCATCCAAATAGCCTCCTGGATGCTCGTACGCAGCTCGGATATGCGATGTTTCTGCTTGCGGATTTCGGAAGATATCCTGTTGAGATTGCTAACATTAAAAAGGACATAATTGCTCCCTACAAGCATGTTGTCAGTTCCATTAAGAAGTACTCTGCCACATTTGAAGCTCGCCGCATATTGGCCTACTTCCAAGGGGCGATCATCAGAAAGGATGTGAGTTAATTGAGCTCAACATGTAATATTTCCTTGCTTTCATTTGATTAGATCTGCATTACACTTTCACAGCTACTTTAAACAAATCTACTTTGTTACACTGAATGAATATGCTGATTTGTCATCTTTTAGGGGGAAAAATTGCAATCAAGTGTTATCCACTTTCTTACTCCAGTACAGTAGTAACAAATATATGTATGCTATCAAAAATAAGGTAACAAATATATGTAATCTCAGCAGTCTTTGCACTTATATGACTCCATCCATCTAATGTTAGCTCATGATTTTCCATCTTTCAGTCAATGTTGTTGATAACTGAAAATATGGCCAAGATATTCGAATTTTGAAATATTAGGAATCAGTTAGTGTATTTTTTGTCATATTTGCTTTCTTTAATAATCTAATTCTTTTATACTCCATTATAAGAAAAGCAAACATTCACTGTAACTTAATTACTTAATATATATATACACACACACACACACTCCGTGTTACTATAGATATAAACAAACTTCTCCAAGCACAAAAATTTTATGTATTTCTTCTTCCCGGCTCTCTTTCTCAGTTGCTTTTTGTAATACTCTACGCTGTTTGATCCTAACAACTTCGGCTGCTTCGTTTGATTAGTTTTATGTATTTTTCAGGACGGGATGATCAGACAAGAACTGTATCGACTACTCAAGGATGAGAAGGATGTACACTTTGCCTATGGAGCTCCTAGTGGTAATGGAATTCGCCGAACGGGAGAGGGTATGGCATTATCAAAGTTCTGTCTAACCATTGCTGGAGATACCCCATCTTCAAACCGCCTATTCGATGCCATAGTTAGCCTCTGTGTGCCAGTGATCATCAGTGATGAGATTGAACTTCCCTTTGAGGATGTCTTAGATTATTCAGAGTTTGCAGTTTTCGTGCAAGCTTCAGATGCCATTAGTGAAGGTTTTCTAGTGAATCTATTGAGAGGAATAAATCGTGATAAATGGATGAAAATGTGGACAAGATTGAAGGAAGTGGCTTATCACTTTGAGTACCAGTACCCGTCTAAGGAAGGAGATGCTGTTGGAATGATATGGAAGGCAGTTGCTCGAAAATTGTCACATGTTCGATTGAGAATCCATAAGGAAAATCGCTTCCATCGATATCAAATCAGGCAATAGAGATGATCTCGCTGTATCATTCATATATATCAATGAAGAAACCTTTTTAAAAATCACAGGTGATAGCTATGTGATATGCAAGCAATTCCTATGTTTTTTTTCTCTCTGAAGTGTTGAAGAGTTTATGAGTCATCATATGAACATGCAATGAAACTATTAAAGAAAATGGGGATTCTCGGTATCATTTGGTATGGATTCAGTAACGAAACTAAAGATGCTTGATCCTTTCAAGAACTCTGTACAAATATCTTCTCTAACAAAAGAAACATGTGAAGTAATGAAACAAGATCAAAGATGAAACTAGGCTTATGAAAACTGCAGAGGATAGTAGTTCTGAATCCAATTCAGCACCGGTTATGGATGGGATCAGATCCTCGTCGAACTCTCCTTTTGCTCGTTCTATTAAGGTCAAACAACGATGAAGGAGAAACAGCGGACCCCTTCTCAACGTCCATACTGGCAGCCTCCACCTCCTTAGGGAAGCTCGGTGCCATTGCGGTGAAATCATGCGCTAAGTTTCTGATGCCATCGACCTTCTGTTGCTGAAATGCTAGCAAAAACATGAAGAACAACATGATGAGAAGCTTGTGAATGCCAGATCCCTCCATTGCTTCCAAACTTCACTTGGCGCTGCAGCTTAAAGCACACCAGTACATATAAGAGGCCTCATTCTTATCTGTTCTAAAGGCATATAAAGATAAGAGACCTAGAGCAGAAACAAAGAGAGAGATGATTTAGATTCAGTTATCAATCATTTAAGAAGAGGGATTAAAGCTGGTTTAGAAGGTTCTTCTGACACAGGCATGAATAAAGAGATATTGGGAACAGGGAAGCGGTATCTTTCCATACTGGTTCTTGTCTCCCCCTCGCAACCAAACTCTGGGCTTTATGCTATTCTCTCTTATGATGTTTCTCATTCCACTTTGGAAAACTGCTGCTTTGAATCAGCTAAGCAATGGTAAAATGTACTTAGTTTCTTGTGCTGCGTGAGCTTATTTATGCTTTTCTTTGGAATGCCCTGCAAGCTCTCACTTTCTCCTGGATTTCATGGGTCCCCAAGCCTTCATTCAAAGTTCCAAAGAGAACAACCATGAAGCTTTTCTTTTTTATTTTTTCTTCTTTTTTCCCCCTCTCAAGTAACCCTCTTTTCCTTTAACATCTCAAAGAAATAAAGCCCCATCCTTCACTCATCAAACCCAATCTCCAATTTAGAAGGAAATTATGTCCCCGGACTTCCCTTCATGCTGCTGTTCATTTTATCTAATCAATTCATTTTAACAAAATCCCATCTTGTTCGCCCACAAAGATTCCAAAGACAATTTTTCTTTATGCAGGTAAACCTCCTTGCTAACAATAGACTGAATAGTAATACGATTCTCAAAGAACTAATTCCTTGAGGGAAGCTGTGGACCGGTCATAGTTTTATGAAGCCCATACCTGCGTTCAACTTTTCAAAGAGAAAGAGACGGCCTCTGTTGCTGATTTCCATGCACAGTTTCATTTGCTTTTAAATTTATCCTCCACAAGCTATAGAAACTATTTTTTTTTTCAAATTAGATTGAAATAAAAGACAACATAAACCATGAAAACTATTGTGATTTGAATCATGAAATTAATAACTAAAGAAATGCAATTTTAGTTGCAAGGTGATCATGGGCTTTGGTGTGAAATAGTAAGTGCTGATAATGGGAAAGTAAAGATTGCCAGATTATTTTGATGGATTTCATATTGCCTTTTATGGCCATAACCTTGAATGGTATTCAATGGGTGCAGATGCTTTCTCTCGTATGATTTAGTGGTATAGCAAGAGCATATTTATGGAGATTTAGCTGCAATTATGGCTGCAATAAAGGAAGAAAAGAAATGGGCTGTAAAAATGAAAGAGATATAAATAAAGGAATTTAATGATTTGGCTGGCCTTCTCTCTTTCTTTCGTTCTTTTTTTTTTTTTTTGAAATAATGGCCTTCTCTTTGGAGGCTTGAGATTCTTAAAGATAATATCAATTTTCTATTGTTTTTCCGAAAGCTTATTATTTCCATCGCTCATGTAATATGGACCATACTTTAGCCATGAATTCGCGTAAACCTCCACATGAATATTTATAGTCATGGTGAAAATGATCATAACTAGGAAAAAAAAACACAACAAAATGAAACAAAGCCCTTCGATTTTAATATGAAAAATATTGATAAATTTTAGTATAAAAAAAAAACACTAATTTAGAAGTTTAAGTTTTAGTTTTGAATTTTAATATTTTGAATTTAAAATTTAATAAAAATTTTAATATTTTTTTAAAATATAATGTGAAATATGTAATTTTTTTTAAAAATTCAATATTCTGAAGGTAAATCCCCCAATTTAAACAGTTATAAACCCTTGAATGTATAGAAGGCAAAGGACGCCAAAATGATTCAACAAGTTTTATTTGATCTAATCCCAACCCAATCAAAGAAAGCCACTCTCTTTAATCAATCTTACAAATCTCTCACACATGAACACAAACTTTAATCCAAAAATTTATGGAACACTTGACACCTGACTTGGCTTGGGTTATATGTTCAAATCAACAGCCTTCTAACATATTTCTAGCACATAAATTTCTCAAAATACATAAAAGCATTAATTTTGGTTACACAAATCTTACCCAAAACATTTATATACGAACCCAAAGCTCACCCCGATCCAAGAACAAGTAAAATATTGATTAATACTCTTAAGTAATAGCTTGATCAACCCATATTCGAGATTCCAACCGTAAATTACTGAACATTCTGAAGCATAAAATTTTAGAGAGAATTATATATAATATACCCTATTTACTAAATATTATAAATTTTATATTAAATTCTCAGAAACTACCAAATTTATAAAACAACTTCAAATACAAATTACATTTTACATATCTAATCATAAATATTATTAATTAAAATAAAATATTCTATTTATACATCATAATCAATCTTTAACATATAATGAAATAGATCTATGTTAAAAAAAATTATCCACTTCAATTTATTAACCTTTAGATCACTGTCAATTCATTTTAAATAACTAAATATCATTATTTTAAATAATTAAATTTTATCTAATTTAAATCAATAATTAAGATCTAAAATTTCTTATCATGATTAAGGAGCATTTGATTTAATATCTTAATGTTATATTATCTAAAAAAAATAATTATTTGATTTAATGATATTGACAAAAAAAACTTCTATTAGATTATAAAATTATTAATCAAAAAATAACATCTAGATGTCACGATATTTAAATTACATAACATAACACCAAGATAACATCGAACCAAACGGCCCCTAAAATAAGAATCAAATTTAAATAAAATTATGTGATGAAAATAAATAAAATACGTAAAATATAATTTATAATTTTTAAAAAATTTAATATAAAATGTGGAATATTTATTAAATATAATATTATATAAGCAATTACTTCAAAAGTTTAACATCCAAAATTTAATTACCGTGTAATTGTTTAACATTATACCATTGCAGCCTTGCAGGCATCGTGAGCTCTGATCCAGATAATGCTGCAGGAGGCTTCAGAAAAATACCAATTACATCAGAATAAGCATTAGGCTTGAATCCTTCTGTAAGTTGGTCCGTTGAAAGAAGCGTAGAGACCTAACAACTGGTTTGAATCCTTCTGTAAGTTGGTGTAAAAAAAAATTTTTTTTTTCATGCATAATCTTAAATGAAAAACAGAAAAAATTCAATTTAAATATATCGTCATCTGTTTTGTGGCCGAGATTTCATGAGATTTACCAAGGCGAAGCGGATCTCTGTCGAATGTACTTTTCAATTCACCTTAGGATGAAGCACCTATCAAATGTCTAAAAACAGACGATCATTCCGTTCTCAGGCACTTGTCTCCTCCAAAACCAGAGGGAGTTCCAACGTTTTATCACCTCTGTGAATCTTCAGAAGAACTTGGTCTCCCACTGCATAATCATCTAGAACCTTGAACAGCTCTGCTTTGCTTCTAACCTGCTTCATACGTATTCTGTTATATCTTACATGTAGTTGATATCCAATAATTGAGTGACAGCAGTGGCAAATATAAAGGAAAATAAATGTTCAAAAAGTGTAAAGTCAATGTGCACATGAACAAACTTACAGGTTTTGCATCAACTGCAAGAATGATGTCCCCAAGTATTATGTTACCTGCAAAGCCTCTAGTTGTAGGAAGCATACCTGCCTTCGCTGCAATACTACTTGCAGTAACCTGAATGATAGAATAAACAAAATGCAGCCATCAAATAGATTTTTGTACATAATAAATTGTGATATGACAAGGTAAAGAAGTTGTTATTGCAACTTTGGACAAGGATTATAGATATACCTGCAGAACAAGAACACCATTCCTAACATTTAGTTGATTAGCAACAAGATCATGAGCCACCTCAATATTTAATCCAGCACGAACAGCCTTGCAAGAGAAGAACAAAAAGGGTGCAATGAGAAATTTGAGGGAGCACACATACTGAAGTAGAAAACAGAAGTAAGTTCATCAGGGATCCAGGACATCTGGAGTCAACATGACATTAGCAAATTAAAACCAGGGTAAATAGCAATTTTAGTCCCTTTAGTTTGGGCCTATGTACAACAAAATTTCTCTAGTTTCTAATTAACCAAATTGGTCTTTTAATTTGAGATAATGAGTAGTAGATTCTTACATTGCAACACCCATTAACCCAAAATATAAAAAAAAAGATAATTTTTTCCCTTCTACCCATCCCATGCCATCACTCTTCAGTAAGCTTGAGGGGCAAAATGTCTTATTTTTTAGATTAATGGCTGTTATGATGGAAGAATCTATTTGCACATTATCTCAAACTACATAATCAATTTGACTAATTAGAAAACTAGAGTGAACCAATTGGTATTTATCCTAAAAACAATGAGCCAATTTAGTGAAAGCGTCAAGTGGAGCATCGCGGAAATGGAATTCTTTTTCATCATTGGTTTGAAATTCAGAAGCAACTTTTAACATACAACGTTTTTTTTTTCACTTGGGCTTAATATGAACTAATTCACATACATTAATACAATGAATTTTTTGATATTGAAAGGAGCAAATAATGTGATTGTAACTGCTAATGAGCAGGTGAGAATGCTACATCTTAACAATGATACTTATACAATGTACAATTATATTTATGATCACATTTAGGCTCTTAACACTCCCCTCAAATTGAGGAATATATATCATGAAGTCCTAGCTTGTTATAAAGATAGTCAACTCTAGTGCCTCTTAAAGACGTAGTTAATAAGTCTGCTAATTGACTATTAGAACAAAACACATTATACCTTCCATAAATTGAACTCTCTCTAATAAAATGATAGTCAATTTTTATATGTTTATTCTCTCATGAAAGTTAGCATTGAAGGCGATGTGCATGACAACTTAATTATCACAGTATAACTTCATAGGCATAGATTGATTAAGCCCTCACTCTTGTATTAACTATTTAAGCCACATAAGTTCACATGTCGCAAGTACTATTATTCTGTAATCTTCTTCAGCACTAGATCTTGCTACCACATTTTATTTCTTACTCTTCTAAGATATTAGATTACCTCCTAGTAAGATACAATAGCTCAATGTAGATCTTCAATTTGTCGGAAAGCTTGCTTAGTCAGTATCTGCACATCCTATCACCTGGAAGTGGCCACGATCACGATATAGAAGCCCCTTTCCAAGAGTGCCGTAAGGTATCAAAGAATCCTTAATGCTGCCGCCTAATGACTTTCATAAGGAGACTCAAGAAACTAACTAATCACACTTATAACAAATGAAATATCAAGTCTACTTACTGTAAGATAGTTGAATTTATCAATTAATCTACGATATCATCCTGGATCATACATCAGCTCCCCTTATTTAAGCACTAATTTGACATTAGAATCCGTAAGATAACAACTAGTCTAACACTCAATATACTAGTCTTGTCGAGCATATCTAGAATATACTTTCTCTATGATATGTATATATCTCCCTTTGAGTAGGCAACTTCAATACCCAAAAAAAAATACTTCAAATTGCCCAAATCTTTAGTTTGAAAATATTAATGTAAATGACCTTTTAATTTAAAGATTTCATCAGTGTCATCCCTTGTGATAATAATATTTTCAATATAGACAATAAGGAGAATCCACTTCTAGTGAAAAATGTCTTATAAAATATTAAATGATCTGATATACTACGGGACATGCCAAACTGAATGAGAACCGCATTAAATTTATCAAATCAAGCCTGAGGGAGTTATTTTAGACCATACTGTGGCTTTTTCAGCTTGCACACTAGTCCAAACTCCTCCTAAGCAATAAACTTAGGTGGTTGCTCCATGTAAACTTCATCTAAGTCCCCATGAAGAAATATATTTTTAATAACTATCTGATGTAAATGCCATTGAGACATTACAGTTTAAGTAAGAAATAGGTGCACATAAATTTTCTTAGTCATGGGAGAGAAAGTATTCATATAATGGACACCATATATTTAAGTATAGCCCTTTGCTACAAGCCTAGCCTTTAGGCAATCTACAGAACTATCAAGGGAATTCTTCACAATATACACTTACTTACATCCAACAGTTGATTTCCATAGAGGAAGAAGAAAACTAAGGAAGATACAAGACGGGATAATGTTAATAAAGAAGTAGGAGAAATATCACTAATTTCTTTTACTGTCGATGTAGATCCGTCAGTAAATGCGACTCATGAAGGTTTTTTGTGAAAGAAGAAATGCTGTCAGACATTTGCTCAGAGGCACTAGAGTCAAGAATCTAAGGGGTAGCACAAGTAGTATAAGAGAGATAGGTTGCAGATGTGCTTTCCTGGGCTAGAGTAGTTACAAGTTGAGTGGTATCTCCTTGTGAAGTCTGCAACGAGAATAACTTGGAATATTCCTCGACAAAAATAGAGATGGACATGGAAGGCTAACTATTGAGAGTTTCCTTATAGGCATGAGAGTTTTTCTTTTGGTAAGAAGACAGTGGGATGGGTGACACTCACATGAACTGAAGAGTGCAATGATTCAATCCACCATTCATCATCAAGATAGGAGCATGCGAGTTGAAGAGATAATGCGAGAAGATGGCATTGTACGAGTCTAGCGAGAGAATGATGCAAAAGGAGGGGAAGCGCAAAGAGAAGGCATCTTATGGAGTATGTTGAACGAGTGTAGTTATCAGAGAAGGGAGGCGAGGGCTTTGAACTCAGATAGGTGGGCTTGGCACACGTGAGCGTTAAACGCGTGTGAGATGGAGAGACTGCAAGCGGATCGACGAGCTTGGTGAGCTCGGTGCGTTGTAGGTGTTCGATAGGCTCGACGGGCTACGTTCGTTCTTGCAAAGCTCGCATGACAGTGACTAAGGCGGATTCGGTGGAAGCGGGCGTAGGTGAGCTCAGTGGGTTGCTGGAGCGCTCGATGGGTTAGGCGAGTTCGGGCGGAGGCGCGGTCGCTCATGAGATCAGTGTACCCGCCTTCTCGTTTGTCTCTAAGCAGAACTGCCGCGAAGCCAAGGAGATCTCGACGTGCTCACGAATGTTAGCAGAAGCGAGCGCTGGACAATGCACGGGACGGGACGCACAACCACGGGACCGGTAAAATCCTGGAGCTTTAATACTATGTCAATGACCCAACGAAAACAAATTATGTAAATTTACATTTAAATTTTTTTAATTCTTTTATCATCACATTTAAGCTCTTAACAGTAACGAGTAATAATAATAATAATAATAATAACAACAACAACAACAACAACAACAATAATTAGTGGGGCAAGGGCCCATGAAAGAAGCGCCTGATCAAAAGGTGACATGCAGTGGTTGCAAATATAAGTGTATACATATAAATATAAAATATGTTTATATGCTTATATTAAAATTTGATAATATAACAGCATATATGTGTGTGTGTGTGTCACATATAAGAAAGGAACTGATGCAAAATGAAATGACAAAGTTGATGAATGTCAGAGCATCAAGAGACCTTTTTTTTCTTTTTTGATTTAATTTTTTCTTTCAAGATAAGTTGATAACTAAGGTTTCAAGGATTCACTTAGGTTTCCTTATCCTTCCCTTCTAAAACATTGACTCCTTTTAGAATTTCTCTCTACCTCATTCCAGAGTAAGATTGCATACAAATGCAAATTCATTATAAGATCAATTTAAATATTTAAGTATAGATTACATATATGAAAGCTAATCTTATCCTAAAATAAAGGTAAATAATGAAGGACTAAACAAACCTAATAAATAAAAAAATAACTAAAGGATTTGACTTTCGCAAAACTATAACAAACTCTATCAATTATAAAATAAAATTAAAAAAAAAAAATATTTATCAAGTCTATCTATCAATGGCATCAATAGGTACGATCAAATCTGGATTATAGATCATTAAGATATTAATTCTTCTATTGTGATTATGTATTTTAATGTTTGATCAATAATTTAAATTAATACTCTTACCAATAAGCTTTGCAATGTTCTGGTTGAAAAGAAAGATAATTGGATGGATCGGATTTATGATGAACATGCCGGAGGTTGGAATATAATGAAGTAATCAAATGAGAAAAAAACTTGAACTGAAGAAAACTAGTCTAATGCAAGAATAAAAAGCAATAATATTGATCAAGACTTATAGATTTTTTTGAGAAGAACTCACGCAAATCAATCAATGGATGTAAAAGCATGAAAGCGAGCCTTGAGCCCAATATATGACACTAGGAGAGATTAAATTCGAGTTTGGTTAGATTTGGATTGATATAAATGGACCTAGAATTAAAGGTACACCTTTAGACTTGTTGGTCAACTAGACCAACCAATAGCCTTGGTCAAACAAGGGTTAGTCAACCAAGGCAAAATATTCCAATTGATTAGTCAGTGACGGATGAGCTTTCCTAATGCAAATTAATTTCTAAACAGTCCTCACTATTTTAGTTATAATATTCTCTAAATACATTAGATTGACAAATAGTTTTTTGCATTAGAACGTAGACTTTAAAGCCTTGTTTCCATCAATATATAATTTGATAAGAGTTTATTAGTATTTTGATTAGGGCTGTAAATGAACCGAACTAAACCAAGTATTGGTTTGTTCAAGTTCATGTTTATTTACTAAAAGTCTAAAATCGACCTCGAGCTAGTTCTAGTTCGAGCTTAACTCGCGAACATAAAGAGATTTTTGGGATTTGCTCATGTAGTTCGTGAATGAGCTCACTAATGTGTGTGTGAATGAGATCATATACATTTCAATTCATAAAAGCTAAAACCATAAACAAGCTCTCATTAAGGTCATTATTCACAAATAGGTTTATCATTATGCTAATTCATGATTCATGAATTTTTTTTTTTTTCTGATTAATAAACAAGAAAGGATAACATCTCTAAATGAGCCATTAGTTGAGTTTTAAAAGAGCACTATATCAGATCATATAATCAAGCAAATTCATGAGCTTCATGTGATCTATTCATAAACATTACTAAACCGAATACTAGTCTGTTCAAACTTGTTCATTTACTAATCGCGCTTTTAAAATTATGTTCAAGCTTGTTCATTAATATTGTTAAACTGAACATGAACAAGCTTGTATTAAACCAAACATCAAGTTGTTCATCAAATACTCAGTTCTTTTAAAGCCCCAAGTATGAAACAATAATTGATTAAAATGTGACCTTGCTTTTCCGAATTTCTAGTCATTTTAAACAACTTTTTGAGAGGTTCTTAACTATTCTATTAAGTCTTTTGAACCCTATATAGGTAAGCTTTGTGCCCCAGATATCCCTACAACATGAGATCAAATTTGTTAGATTTTGAAAGAGTTCTTTGAGATCAATCCTTCGTGGCGTAAGGGAGCTTAATATGTAATTTCTCTCAAGCTCCTAAGAGGAGTAATTCCACATCATACTTGGTGGTTTCATGAATTTGATTTAACTTATTCCGTTACATTGTATAATCAATTTTTCTTAGATTTTATGTTTTCTTCTTGGTGAGGAAAGAGTGAAATATTGCTACATGTAGTTTTTTGTTTTTTATTGGTGAGAAAAGAATGATACCTTGCGTTCATCTTAGTGAAGAATAAGTAGGTGCTTGGTGAGTTAAGGGGTGATAAACTTAGGTTAATCATTTTGTAGCATAAAAGTCAAAACCTACAAAGAACTTTCAAATATCAAAAACTTAAACCAGAACTGATCTGACGGTTAATCGACTATTTAGTTAACAGAGTTTTCGTATTGATCAACTGCAACTATTGATTTTCAACCATGACTTTGGTATCTCAAAATTTATTATGTAAATAATATTGTGAATTTTTATTATAAAAAAATATATTGTGATTTTTACAAATTATTCATAAAAATCAATATATCATAAAAAATCTTTGCATTAACTTGCTAAAAAAATCCTAACAACAATACTAAATATAAATATTATAATAAATAATAATGAAATAACCCTAAATTATAAAAAAATAATATAATCCTTTATATCAAATAAAAGATGTCAACCACTAAATTTACAATTAATCAATCTAAGATATTAACTTTGTTAAAAATTTTAAATGTAATAACAAAATATATAAAAAAAAGTACTATAATTGGTGGAGGTCAGCATGAAAACATGCATTTGACTCCTATATCAGTTTGATACTAATTGAAATTTTAGATTTAAGGCTGATTGATTATTTCTATGTATAAATTTGATGAGATTGAAGACATGATAGTTGATTTTGAAGATAAGTTATTTGCCATTATTTCTAATTATTTGCATTTTCTTTATGTGAATATAAGTTTACTTGTATGTTATTTCCAGCATTTATTCTTGGCACTGTAATAGGTGGTCTCAAGTCCCGGATGAAAAAAACAAAGAGTTGCGTTAGGTAGTCGATAGCCAGCGTAAAATCTGTTAAGAAATTGTGCTAAAGCTAGGGCATTCCTTGGAAGCAATGCGCTGTAACAGCAGAAACACACAAGTAAAAATAAGTGTCGCAGAGATGATGTTAAGGTGGATGAGTGAGTATACACAAAAACAATTAAAATATAAATGATAATTGTTAACACGTGGTTCCTGCGCTGCATCCTGACCGTACACGTGGCACCTGGCTGGCCTCCACTTCTTTGACTCATTCGCTGACCTATCTGTCTGACTTTGCAGGACCTTTGACCAAGTCAAACCTCGGAACAGGCTTATCCCTTTGCGCGCCGCCGTCTCCCGGAATTCTCTTTCTTTTTGGTGTTTCCTGGGGCCCCCACATCCTACGTCAATATCTTCTGGTGCTTTCATTGAGACCTGGGAAGATGGTGGCTAGAACGCGCAAAACCAACTCCGCTGCTCGCAGTATGCACGCAGGGGAACCTTCCGTTCGAGCACCGGACGACAGAGCTTCAGCCTCAACCTCTCGGCGCCACGCCGAATCTGCTTCTTCCTCCAAGGGTACCCGCGTCTCAGAACTTCAGGGGATGCTCGCGAACCTCACGGACATGGTCACCGGTCTTACAGCCCAGCAGGCTGTAATCCTCAGACAAACTCAACCGGTATGTGCAGTGCTCCCTTTTCCACCGGTAGCGGCGTCCCCCGTTCCTCTTCCGCCGACCGCTCCAAGTCCGGCACCTCTTCCGCCGGTAGCGGCGGCCCCGGATTTGCCCCCATCGGTAGCGGTGGTCCCGGCTCCCCTTCCTCCGGTTGCAGGAGCTCCCGCTCCGGCACCTCCGGTTACAACACTCTCCATCCAAACTTCTGGTTCTTCCAGACCACCCAGGCACCCCTATCGCCTCCAGGAGGCTCACCAAAATCCTCTTCCACCTTGTCCTTTACTACAACCCGCTTTTCTTCCACCTGCTTTTTCTCCTTTTCTTGCCGGAAGAGACCCCTCTTTCAAGGCGCTCAGGTCCCCCATCATGGGCCTGATCCCTTCTTTGGACCGATGGATGGCAACGCTCCTTTTTCCGATGCCATCCGACTGGCCCCAATCCCAGAAGACTTCAGACCTCCCAGGCTGGAGGCCTACAGGGGTGTAACAGACCCCCGTGAGCATATACAAGGGTTCGAGGCAGCAGTCCGTTACCGCCAGCCGGACGAGGCCACGAGGTGTCACCTCCTCGCCAACACCCTGAAAGGGGCAGCATTTAGCTGGTTCATCAAGCTGCCCAGGGGTCACATCTCTTCTTACGAGCATCTGAAATGGGAGCTGATCGCCCGTTTCATCGGCCGGACCCGAATGGTCGTCTCTGACATAGTACTCGCCAACATCAAGCAAGGCGAGAGAGAAAATCTCCGGGATTTCACCAACCGCTTCTTCGCCGCTGCAGCAGAAGTTGAAGACGTAGAGCCTGCAGTGGCCATGCACAACTTCCGACGAGGACTCAAGGTGGGAGACTTGTCTAAATCTCCGCAATTGGCCAAACCTCGAAGTTATCCAGAGCTGGTAGCCAGGGCCAGTTAATTCATGCTTCTCGAGGATGCTGAATCCTCTCCTACAAGCACTCCTGGGGTTCAGCCGGAGGGAAACAAGAGGAAACATCGGGGAGCCGAACCCCCGGCCACGAGGATGCGTGTGGCCAAACATCATGAAGAAGAAGTAAAGCCGCGACACATCCGGTATCCAAAGCTTTTTCTCTCTCGGCCGCTCCTCGAGGTCTACGCGGCAGCTGTCAAACAAGGCTGGATCTGACCTGCCGGACCCAGGCCAGCTCCCCCGGCTGGTGTGGATCCCAACGACTATTGCGAGTTCCATGGGAACTATGGGCACCGGCTTCACAAGTGCCAAGGTCTCAGAGCCTTGCTTGAGAAACTAATGAATCAGGGCAAGCTCGAAGAATTCATGCAGATGGCACCAACTTTCACAGCCGCCCAGAAGGGGAAGGCCCCCGAGGTTGCTGAAGCCCCCACTAAGGCCTCGCCATCTACAGGCCCCAGCCAACCAGGGCGCCCTTACCCTCCGGCCACTAGGACGATCAATGCTATCTTTAGCATCGACCCAACCACTCACTGCCAAGCAGTTGAAGTTGACGGTATTTCTGAGCAACATGCCTCATCAATCCCCCTTACTTTCTGCAGCAGAGATCTCCCCCAGCAGGGCAATCAACATAACGACCCGATAGTGGTCGTTGCCCGCATCGCCGATTTCGATGTCCGGCGGGTGCTTCTCGACTCTGGGAGCACCGCCGACATCCTGTTTGAGTCCGCCTTTCTCCAGATGGGACTCAAAGAGGCGAACCTCCTTCGCGCTGGGACTACCTTACTCGGTTTCTCTGGTGAAAGGGTCCAGCCTCTGGGATTCATTATTCTACCCGTCTCCTTTGGCGATGACAACGGCCACGCTATGAGCATGGTCAACTTTGCCGTCATCAGGGCTAAATCAGGCTACAACGCCATCCTGGGGAGGACAACTCTAAACTCCTCCGGGATGGTTATTTCTATGCCTCACCTATGCGCAAAGTTTTCGACCTCCAGTGGCGTTGTCACCATCAGAGGAGACGCTAGACAAGCTACCCGCTGTTTCCAAATAGCGGCGCAGCTTGTAGTCGATCAAATGGATCCCAGAGAGTCCCAGCCTATCATACCGCAGGAAGGAGTCATTAATATAGCCTTAGGGGGTGAAGACTCTTCTAAAACTGTAAATGTTTCATCTTATCTGAATGACAAGCAGCAGGCGGAAGTTACCGCCCTACTTTCTGAGTATATCGATGTCTTTGCATGGTCTCCTGAAGATGTTACAAGCATGGACAGAATTGTCTGCGAACACCACTTGAATGCATCTTAGGCCGTCTCCCCCATTGCACAAAAGAAAAGAGTAATGGCCGGGGAGAGGCAGGACGCCATCAGGGAAGAGATTAACAAGTTGCTGGGGGCTGGTTACATTAGGGAGGTCCAGTACTCCCAATGGCTAACCAACGTCGTTATGGTGAGGAAGGCCAATAGGAAGTGGAGAATGTGCGTAGACTTCAGAACATTGAATCAGGCCTGCCCTAAAGATACTTACCCGCTTCCTCGCATCGACACGATGGTAGATCGTACCTTCGGGTACAAGGTTATGAGTTTCCTGGACGCTTTCTCCGAGTATCATCAGATCTGGATGGCCAGGGAAGATGAGGAGAAGACTGCTTTTATCACTGATTACGGCACTTACTGCTACAACGTCATACCATTTGGTCTCAAAAATGCCGGAGCTACCTACCAACGCATGATTGATGCCGTCTTTAAAGGCCAAAGGGGAAGGAATCTCGAAGCTTACGTAGACGATATCCTGGTCAAAAGCAAAACCTTGACAGAGCACCTCAGTGATCTCAGGGAAACGCTCGATACCCTTCGAAGGTACAACCTCAAGCTTAACCCTGCTAAGTGTACCTTCGATGCGGCTTCGGAAAAATTCTTGGGATACCTAGTCTCTTCCAGAGGGATAGAGGCCAATCCTGACAAAATATCGGCTATTCTGAACATGCCCTCCCCGAAAACAGCCAAAGAGATTCAGAAGCTAGCAGGGCGGATCAACAGTTTGGGCAGATTCATCTCAAAAGCTGGTGACCGGTGTTCTCCATTCTTTCGGTGTCTGTGCAACAACAAGAAATGGGAATGGACCGACGAGTGCGAATCAGCCTTTACAGAGTTGAAGAAATATCTTACCTCGGCTCCGATACTAGTAGCGCCGAGGGAAGGCACGGTCCTATCTCTTTATTTGGGAGTATCGGACACTGCAGTCTCAGCAGTCCTCCTAGATGATGAAAAGGGGGTGCAACACCCAATCTTCTACACCAGTCACATGCTCCTGGACACCGAAAGCCGGTATCCTATATTAGAGAAGCTCGCTTTGGCCCTCCTGATGACGGCAAGGAAGCTGCGGCCTTATTTCCAATCTCACACTATCCAGGTTGTCACAGATCAACCACTACTGAAGATACTGCGCACCCCCGAGGTTTCAGAAAGATTACTCAAATGGTCTATTGAACTGGGTGAGTACGATATCAGATTTGTCCCACGAACAGCAATCAAGGCTCAAGCCCTGGCGGACTTCGTCGCTGAACTTTCTATTTCAGAGCCGCCACTTGCCAGGTCCCTGGCAAACCTCTGGTCCCTCCACGTTGACGGTGCGTCCGGATCACAATCCCAAGGGGCTGGGATCCTCTTAACTAGCCCAATGGGGGCTACGCTACATCAAGCTGTGACGCTTCAGTTCAAAGCAACAAACAACCAAGCGGAATATAAGGCCCTCATTGCAGGACTCAACTTTGAGCTTAGCATGGCTGTAAGGCGTATACAGGTGTTCAGCGATTCCCAGTTAGTCGTCAATCAGGTGAACCATGCATTTGAGACAAAGGACGAGGTATTGAAGAAATATCTGCAACTGGCCAGGTCCTTGATCTCTCAATTCAAGGATTTCTCCTTGATACACATCCCCCGGGAAGAGAACCAAGTGGCGGACCGGCTCGCAAAAGAGGGACTCCCCGACCTCCGCCGAACTCAGGTGTTCAAAAGGCCTAGTTTCGAGTGCGCCGAAGTTTCTCCTGAGGAGCGACCACCTTGCTGGATGGATAGGATCCTGGATTACTTAAAAAATGGGATTCAGCCAGACAACAGACAGGAGGCACAGAAGCTGAAACTTGTTTGTGCCAAGTACACCCTCATCGATAGGGAGCTCTACAGGAGATCCTATGCCAAGCCCCTCACCAAGTGTTTAAGACCAGAAGAGGCCCAAAAGGTCATGGAAGCGGTACACCAAGGGGAGTGTGGAACCCACGCCTGTGGCAGGAGCCTGGTTATGCGAATCCTATGCCAAGGATTCTTCTGGCCCAACATCCACAAGGACGCTCAGGTGTTTGTGGAAAAGTGTTCTCAATATCAATACTACGCCGACATGCAGAGGCAACCCGCAGGTTATCTCAAACCTATTAATTCATCTTGGCCCTTCGCTATTTGGGGGCTGGATTTTCTAGGCCCGATGCCTACAACCATGAAGGGCTACAAGTGGATGTTAGTCGCAGTCGACTACTTCACAAAGTGGATTGAAGCCAAGCCGCTCACTCAACCCACTGCCCAGAACGTAGAGAACTTCCTTTGGGCCAACATCGTCTGTAGATATGGCATACCAATGGTGATTATCACAGATAATGGCACTCCATTCGCCAATCAGAGGATCCATGATTTCTGCGGAGAACACCAGATCAATCTCAAATACGCATCTGTTTGGCACCCTCATACCAACGGGCAGGCGGAGGCCGCTAATAAGAACATCCTAAACATTCTGAAGAAACGCCTAGACGGCGCCAAAGCCCGCTGGCCGGAAGAATTACCAGGTGCCCTTTGGGCTTACAATACGACTCCTTCCGAGGTTACCCAAGAGTCCCCTTTCTCCCTCTCATTCGGGATGGACGCTGTCATACCAGTTGAGCTGGAGCACCTCTCCCCCAGAATAGAGGCTGCAGCCAACTTCGAACCCGAGGCTTTGCAAACATGGATAAATGAAAATGATAACTCACGGCGGATCGACCTGAATCTCCTGGAACAGAAAAGAGAATTGACTGCACTCAAACGCCAAGAGCATAAGCGTCGAATGGAGCGGTATTTCAACCGAAGGGTTAACCCCAGAACTTTTATTCAGAGAGACTTGGTTCTCAAGCGACGACTTCTTGCTGGCAGCAATTTGGGGGTTCCCAAGCTTGAGCCCAATTGGGAAGGCCCTTACATAGTGCGCGAGATTGCTGGACCAAATGCATACTATCTCACGACTTCTGAAGGCATCCAACTCCCCAGAACTTGGAGTGGAGATGATTTAAAGAAATTCTATGCATAGACTCTGATGGCAGTTCATCTTGATACTCCTTATACATTATTCATTCTGTACAGATTCATTCAGAAATTTATTACACGAATTCAATCAACAAGTACAGGGATACTCTTCAAACATCTGGATTTCTTTATACCATCCTAAAGGTTATATTTTTCGAACTCCAAAGTTCTTATGACTGAATCTTATGCCTGTCAATATATACTGAGATATTCCTATCGACCTAAGCATCGCTCAGGTATGACTTCAAAACTCAAGTCTCGCTCATCGTACCCGAGGTCCCGAATCTCGCGCACGATGAGCTCATAATCACTAACTTTCCTTATACGGTGATCACCAAACCTAGTTAGACCTGGCAGGCGGGGTTTCCTACAAACATCTGAGACCTTTCCATAAGCCCATCTGGCTAGCGGAAGGTCTGAAGGCCTGCTTATAACTTTAGGGCAGTTCCTGTCATCTACCCATGATACAGGTCCCCCCTAAGCAGAGTGTCTTCGCTTCCCACTAGGATCTGCCATTCCAAGAGGGTCAGCCCTTGCCTCAAGTACAAACATCGTACACGATATTTCAGACAAGTCCTTTTGGCATTGGGTCAGATAACTCCCCCTAGGCAGGATCTCCACTATTATTATTTCTTCCCTGTGCAGGTTTACAAAAAAGTATCTACAACCCTAATGAAGGAGATCCCCGAGGTCAGCCCTTGCCCAAAAGTACAAACATCGTGCACGATGTTTTAAGACGAAAATCCTTTTGACATTGGGTCAGATAACCCCTCCTGGGCGGAATCCTTCTTGTTATCATTATCCCTTTTCTATATGGATTTCAGGAAGTTTCAAATTTGAACTTGAACTATTATGTGGTTCAAAAGCTCTTTATTATCTTATTAAGGGGTTTCTCTCTCAGAACCCCAGTCGAGGCATTTCAAATTTCAACTTGAGCTATTATGTGGTTCAAAAGCTCTTTATTATCTTATTAAGGGTTTTTCTCTCAGAACCCCAATCGAGGCATTTCAAATTTGAACTTGAGCTATTATGTGGTTCAAAAGCTCTTTATTATCTTATTAAGGGGTTTTCTTTTAGAACTAGTCAGAACATCTCAAATTCATACAAAGGTACCTGCTCATTACATACACATCAGAGTAAAACAGGTATGAAGAAACAAATTCTTTTTTATTAATTATCAAGAAATTACAAAAGAGGGATTACAATTCACTCTCCTTACAAAAAGAATGAGTTACCCTCTGCCGGTCCTATCCAAAAGCCTAAATACATGATGGATAAGGTCGTCAGACAGGTCAAAACCCTCCTTTTTATAAGTTGGATCAGCGGCCATGCAAGGGAAAGAGTCCACTTCTCCAAGTTCGGCGGCAGTAACCTTCCCCCCTTGGATTAAAGTGGAAGCCAATTCCTTCCATGAGCGCCTGATCCCTTCTAACCTTAACTTCCTACAGGGAAGACTAATCTTGTAAGCCTCCACAGCAACCATGGACTTCTCGGCGATAAGGGCTTCCTGCTGTTCGGCGACTTCGACGAGCTTTTTCTGCAGGGCTTTATTGTCAGCCTCCGCGGCGAACAAGGCAGACTGACGGACTGCAAGTTCCTCTTACAGCTTAGCCTTCTCCTCTTGCAACTTATTTCTCTCCTCAAGCAGCTTGACCTTTTCCCCTTCAACGGCATCAAGCTGTGAAGACTTCGCCGCAAGCTGAGATCGTAGCTCCACCACCTGCTCTTCGGTCCTCAGAGCCCTGTTCAGAGCCAACGGCAAGCGAGCAAGAACCTGCAGCAGCAACAAGTCAATTCGCAGGATTAAAATGGATAGGGAAACTTGAGAAGAGATCCTTACCGTGGCTATCCTGTTTGCGCATCCTGAGAACAGATCTGGTGTGAAGGTTGCCTCCGTCTTCTCCTCCAAATCTTTTGACACCAGACCGCTTCCTAGAGCCAGGCCTACCTCTCCTCGGTAGACCTGACCCATATTCTCGGATGACACGGTGAGGACGGTCATTCTTCTATCATCCCCTGTCGTCCTCACCGCCAACCTCGTACCTACATCCCCGAAGATTCCGACGAAATTGGTACTATAAGGGAGCTCTACACTTCGCTGCCAGTCATTCTCTTCCCCGGCAGCGAAACCCCTCTCCTCCACACTCCTTGCCTTCTTTTGTGGGGGCTCGGGCTCTGTGTTACCGGAGGAACCCCTCTTTTCTCCATGGACCTCCCTGGGAACCAGTTCCAGGCAAGGTCCCTCTACCTTCTCCTTTTCTTGGCCTCCGTCATCCTTATTCCCTTCCTCCTCCCCTATGACAATCCCTGTACTACCTTTGGGGATTGTCTGGGGCTTGGCGGCTGGCATGGGTTCCTTACCCTTTCCCATATAGCCCAGCTCAGCCAACGTTTTCTTGTCGTCTGTGGCATCCTCAGGAGAGGATACCACATCGACAATGACTCCACCGCAAACCGGCTCTGGAACCCTTATTTCTTCTCCTTCCCCCTCCCTAGTAGCCTCCTTGCTGAGATGGGTGGCAGGAGGATGCCCCCTCCTGGCCCTCCTCATCACAACTGTGCCGGAAGGGGGGACAACTTCCTTGAGGACGCTGTATTCCAGCGCCTTGGCATGTAAGGATATGTCATTCCTTACATGCCTCAAAAAATCCTTTAAGGGCCAACTCTGCCCCTTCAACTTCTCCAGATTCCTCAGGGTATCCCGCACTGCAGCCCACTTGACATCACCCGTGAACTCAGGGGTGCACACCCCGGGCGTCAAAGGGATTCCCAAATTGCCTCCGACAAAAAGGTAGTAGTCCCTTCAGTCAGAGTGGAAACTACTCGCTCCCGAAAACATGACCTTCCTCGATTTCGATCGCAAAGCCAGGCACCCTCCGTACCCTGGCACTACCATCCAACTAAACAAACTCCTGAACAACGTCAGAGTCCACGGTATCCCTTGAGCTTGTAACAGCTTCAAAAAGGAGTACACATAGGCAATGACGTTGGGAGAAAGTTGTGCAGGGACAAGCTGGAAGGAGTTCAGGATCTCCTTGAACTCCGGCTGCGGTGGCAACAGCAGGCCGTACTCCACTTGAGCACGGTATACGCAGACGGCCCCCTGTGGAGGACGGTTCGGTCGGAGGTCGGCGGAAGGAGGGATAACTGTCAGGTTGGGATTTCTCCTGAAACCCCTGGTGGTGTTGAGCACCTTATGCTCCATCAAGAGACTCTCCTGATAGCTAGAGTCTTTGTGGAATTGGGTGGCTAGTTCCGCCCACTCGATTTCTCCTCCTCCCATGGCTTAGTCTCGCAGGGGACGGGGTGAGGTCTCTTCTCCTTTTTTCTCCTCTCTTAGGGTTTGGAGATGAAAGGCGCGCCAGCTGCTCCTCTTGAGGGAACCCCTTTTGAAAGAGAAACAGCTGTCCTTTCACCTCCTGACCGTCTGATCTCCTTGATCAGCGTGCGGGCGCAATCAAGCCGTTCGTACTTTCCGACAATCTCAGAACTCGAAGCGGCACACGGATTTCGAAGCGTCTCTTCTTCCCGTTCCTTCGTAATGTCGTCCACGATAGTAACTATCGTACACGAGGATTCGAGGGATGGTCTTTTTTATTATCCTCGCCCAATATTTTACTATCGTGCACGAGGATAAATACCTCTTCCTTTCCACTTAGAATTTTACTTAGTTCAGCAGTTGAATTTTTACTTTCACACTCATGAATTCGTCCTCTTTTCTAAACTTCGTGGTACCTGTTTCAAACACGAAAGAAGAGACATACAAGCAAGAATTCATTCATAGCAAGTTTTTGAAAAGAAAAGTGCATTTTCATTAATGATAAAACTTGTTACAATTTCACTCTTTGTCCTTACAAACAAAATACAAGGCTTCAGAACTTAGACACTGAGAGTAGCAAGATTGATCCTAAGGGCAAGAGGACTCAACCCTTCTCTGAGACCAGTCTATAACTCTCCTGACCGGCAGCAGATCGCCCTGGGAACCCCTCAGACTCCACACCTCGACTATGGTTCCATCAAAACACAGGTATTGATGATGAGGCTGAGAAGCTGCCTGATTCCCACCTCGACTATGGTTACTTCAAACATATAAGGCTGAGGAACTGGTTGAGGGTGGAAGCAGATCACTTCTGGCTGATCTTGCTGCTGGACTGGGGGAGGGAGCGTTCGTCCCAACCATCGGGCCTCAGGAAGAGTGGCCTGGCCTTCTTCAGGGCTCCTACGGAGGGGAGGCGGCTGATACCCACAACCTGCATGGGACCTTGGTGGAGGAATCTCTTCTGGGCAGTGGCTCCCGACGTCGAAGAACCTGTCTGGTCTCTTAGGACCACAGAAGGGAAGAACCGCAGGGCTTCTGATGCTCTCCTGATCCAGGATGTTCTCATCAACTAACGTCTGCAGAAGAACATCAAAAGCAGCCTGACTCTTCACATGGTGACCCACCGGCGAGGCGCTGACGATCTTCATCGTCCTCCTCACCACTTCCTCCAGATCCTCCATACGTCGACCCCGCCATCCAGAGCTGTTTTCCACCAAGGCCCGCAGGAAATGGACCTCAGACTTCAGCAACTCCTCCCGGCGGCGAACTTCGAAGACCGCCTCCTTCGCCCCCAACGAAGCCTCCCTGGCCTTGGCCAGCTCCTCCCTTAGTTGCCTTCTTTCCTCTCTCAAAGCCTCCCTCTCATCATCCAACTCCCTTATTCTTTTTTGGAGGTCTTTAACATGGGAAAAGTGGGCCTGATTCACATCTAACAGACTGCGATGGAATTCTCCCCTCACAGCCTCACTCTTCTTAGCCCACTCTGTGTTGACCAGGGCCAGGAAAGCCAACCTAACGTCTAACTGGTGCAACTTCCCTAGCTCCTCCTTATGATCACTCAGAGAGCGCTTTGTAACTTGAGACAAAACGCCCTCCAACTCCCTTATTCTCTGAAGGTGGCGGGCTTCCCCTTCCTCCTTGCCCTTCAGAGATTTTACCACCTCCAAAACCTCAGAGGTGTTCCCCAAGATCTTCTCCTCTTCCATCCTTATCTCGAATAATCTGTCTCCCAGCACACTCCATGCCCCTTCGGTGCCGAAGGCGGCGCTGGAAGCAGTTGGAAGGACCTTCCCCTTCTTCTTAATCGCCTCTTCCATCTTACCCCCTGGCCCTTCAGTACCAGGAGCGCTTACAGAGGTAGTAAGAAGGGACTCTCCCTTCTTCCCCTTAATCACTTCCTCCATCTTGGTGCCTTCCTCCTTCTCACCCTTCTTATCCTTCTCTTCCTTCTCCTCATCACTTCGGAGGTTCAACGGAGAAAGAGAAAGGAGGAGAGGCTTCCTTTTCTTCTCAGAAGCGGGGACTGGGACACCAAGGGAAGAAGGACCACAAACCAGCAGGGGAGATTTCTTCACACCCCCTTTAGGAACCCCAAACCTGGGAAGGAGTCGCTCAACCTCTTCATCTTTGAGAAAGACCTTCCCAGGCGCTAACTTCTCCCCTGTGGCCGTTTCGCTCATCAAGGCCACCTCCTTCAGCTCCCTGACTTTTTGAGGCAGTTTGACGGGAGAGTCAGAAACAACCACCACCTCAGCAGCCTCCGTGCCTACCGGCTCCTGCACGGACTCCAGTGCTTGCGCCAGAACACTGGCAACCTTGGCTGCCGGGACTCCCACTTCTTCACTAGGAGACGCCCCGACGGGAGTAGGCGCCTCTGTCCTCTTCTTCTCCGGAGGGGGAGCCTCAGCCGGAGCTCCGCCTGTTCTTTTCTTCTTTGAAATACTTGTCAGGGCGGTCCATTCCCTCTCCTCCTCCATCTCTCTAACAAATTTTCTCTCTTACAGGGGAAACTTCAGAGTGAAGATGCAAGGATACGAATCGGCGGGCGCCGCCCCATCTTATCCTTGCAGACCTTGAGCAGCGCGTCTACCCTCGCGACGGTTCGCATTCCAGGACCCATATTAATATTCGCGCCCTGACAATGCGGGGGGCTGATGTTAACACGTGGTTCCTGCGCTGCATCCTGACCGTACACGTGGCGCTTGGCTGGCCTCCACTTCTTTGACTCATTCGCTGACCCATCTGTCTGACTTTGCAGGACCTTTGACCAAGTCAAACCTCGGACACGAGGGTTCAACCCAACCTCGTGCCCGATAAGCCAAGATCATCCCTGGTAACATCGAGTACGAGGTTACGAAACGTCTGTCACATCAGCTCCGCCTAACCGCGCCGTTTCCCGTACAAGGCACCTTTTTTCAGACCCGCAAATCAAGGATCCGCATGCTCCAGCCATCACGGGTCCCCAGAAGAAGTACAAATATTAAAGGATATCACTCTCCTTTTACAGCTCCAGACCTTTCCGGTGACCGACAAGTGGCGCGAACCCAGAACTTGTCCACCACCTTTTCTCCGGAAAACCCGGGTGAAACTACGCACTTCTCCAGCTATAAATACCGCCAAACAGTTCCCCACAAAGGAGGAGGAGAGAGCAGAGGCGTCAAAAAATAAGAGAAAAGATTTCTTCACTCTCATTGTAACAGAGCTCCAACTGTGGAGCTCTCTTCTTTTCTTCTTTCTTCTTCCCAAAAGATAACACTGTACAAGCCTTCAAGGCTACCTTTCTTCATTAGTGAAGCCCCTTCGCTGATCGTCCGGTGGACGTAAGGGATTATCTTCCTGAACCACCTTAAACTTCTGTGTGTTTCTCTGAATGCTCTGAATGCACTCCCCTGTTGAGCTTCCGTTAACAGGCTTATCCCTTTGCGCGCTGCCGTCTCCCGGAACTCTCTTTCTTTTTGGTATTTTCTAGGACCCCCACATCCTACGTCAACATTCGCGAGAAAATTAGGGGATAAATTTAGGAAGAGTCAACTTAGAAGATTTGGACATATAAACTATAGGCTGATGAAAGTTTTAGTAAGGAGAGTTAAATTATTAAATTATACCTATATTAAAAGAGAAAAAGAAAGACCAAATAAGACATAAAAACAAATCATTAGAAAGAATCCCACATATTTGGTGATAAATGAAAGCTTGTTATTTAACACAGTGCAATGGAAATAAAGAATTTATGTAGCTAACTCTACCTAATGGGATAAAGCTTGGTGGTTGTTGTTGTTGTTGTTGATTGTAATAGATGATTGTTAATAATGAATAAAATTTCATGTTTGAGTGCACACCTAAATTTGGGTTAAGAGATTAATATCTTGGATAAGGAAGGGTAAGGATTAGCCTTAAGAGAGAATCTTTGAATTAGCCTCCTCAATCTCTAATGTATTTCCAAACCCATCTATTCAAATGTTATTGATGCGGGACAATATGCGAGATGCAATCCTATTTAGAGATCAGTAAATAATTTAACAGATGAACATAAAATTTATCTAGGAATATTGTTGATGGTGGTTTTGTAATAATTAAGAAATCACAGGTTCGATAAGTAAATCGATTTCAAATATTTAGAAACAAGCCCAAATGATATCTAATAGATTTATCAAATGATATTGGGCAACTATATCTCAACAAGTCAGAGCCAGGGTACGCAGTAAAGGGTGTTCTAATAATAAAATATTACCCAACAACAATTTAATCGCACAGCAATGTCCAGGTCACACAGGTGAGCAAATTAAATAGTCTCAATAACAGACGCCACTACAAGATCTCGCAAGATATTCGAAATATGCAGTTGATGTTCAGATTTACCTCAAGTCGAGATTCCGTTACCAGAGGGATGAGTCAAAGCAACCAAAACTGATGGTATCAAAGCAGACAAACAGGTGGCGATGCAGGGCTACGGGTGATCAGAGCAGCGAGGCGAGAATGCGGAGATGTTCCCAAAGATCCGGCGAGCTCGCCGGATAGCGGCAAGGTACGGCTGAGCACGGCAGGGCAAGGCCGAGCGCGGCGGGACGCGGCTGGGCGCAGTCGAGCGCGGCCGAACGNGAGGGTGGTGGAGCGGCAGCGGGCGATGCGCGGCGGTTTCCCGAACCGGCAGAGAGGAAGAAAGGGAAAGTGGGCTGGGAAATTATGTCAAGGGGCCTGGATTTTGATTGAGCTGAAATCATGATTTAAAAGTCAAGAAAAGTTAGGGAAATACCTTAAATTTCTTTAAGGTATTTAGGGATTTTCACCCAAGGCCCCAACCTTTCCCTTCACCGGGATATAACACACAATATTCAACTCAAAAAGATTTCATTCCAGAATTTAGAAAAAACAATACAAGTTCTTGCCCTTATATAGGCGATTACAATCAAATTTCAAATTGCAGAAATAAATGCGAAAAATAAAAACTGATTACAACATGCCAAATGCGAATAACTAAAAATAAAAGAAAATAAATGAGATCCGCCTAAAATTTGGAATATTCCCATTCAAATCAATAAATTGATTTAAATGGAAATTTCCAACCCGCTGATCAACCACCAATAGTGCCTGCTGCCAAATCTGCAGATCAATCCTCCATCCAGATCGACGCCACGTGATGAGATCTTGGCCGTCGAGTGTAGACTCTGCCTGAAATGAATCGACGGTCCGATGTCGTCGTGTCCCCACCAGTTATTCATCCTTACAATTTTTCTATAGTTCATTTTCTTTAAAGTCACCAAATTTTAGCTTTACTAATAAGTCGAATATAAAAGCAACTTTTATTTTTTGCTTTGGATGTT
Organism: Apostasia ramifera; assembly: GCA_019297695.1. Taxonomy (NCBI): domain Eukaryota; kingdom Viridiplantae; phylum Streptophyta; class Magnoliopsida; order Asparagales; family Orchidaceae; genus Apostasia; species Apostasia ramifera. Next base: position 750,642 of record JAEMOT010000335.1, read on the forward strand.
AGATAATACCAAATCTGGTGCGAGACAAACACGCCTTGATACCAATTTGATGTGGAATAAATATGGATGTAAATGTGAATTTGAGATTAGCAAACTTAAATGAAATTATCTCAAATAAACAAAAGATATTTTCTAAATTTAATTATGTAATAAATCTAGATATTTTCAAAGCCCATAAATTAAACAATTTAAATTTTAAATAAATTCAAATTGACAAAAAATAAAAACTTACTGAATAAATCAAATAAAATGTATTCATAAGTTTTTTTTGATAGAAATCAAAAGTTATATTTAGTTCTCAAAAAAATTAGCCAACAATAATTCACTCAATTAAAAGTTAAGGTCTCATAGTATGATCAAAATCAAGTAATAGAAATAAACAATAATTTTAAATGAAATCCAATATACCAGTAAATATTGACTTTGGATAAGAAATTATACCTTTAAATTAGATTTTAGCCATACATATTTATGATACTATATGCATGCATGGTATGATGTGTCTCATGAGTGAGACATACAAGTGGCCATAATTTGGATTGACGAATCCCCATAGGAATTAATGACTTCAATTAAGATATGAAGGTTTCATTTAGTTTGGCTTTGGCCCATCACCCTTGTATGCTTTGATTGATATAGATATGATTAAGAGTGGTCACAATAATGTGATTATCTACAATCATTTGACATGTTCTATATGTTCATAGATTTTCAGTCAGCTTTCCTTTGATGCAATAATGACAAGCTGCTTAATATCTCTCCTTGTTTCTTGTTTACTTGAAAAGCTTCCTTTTGCATAAATATATTTGCCTTTATCTGCAATGCCTTATCTAATTATTTTGATGAGCCAATTTCCTTGACAACATATACTAGACTTTTAGAGATCTTACATCTAGTTATGTTTGATGAGCTTCGCGTCTATTTATTTAAGTCTCAACTATTCATTAAGTTGTTTATACTCTCATTATTATTAAAATTACTTACTATACATATTAGCTAGTAGCAGAGGAATTCACGCTTGAAAAGATTGTAGTTAGCTTTGATATGTAGAATGCTTGAGCTTCTCTTGTATTTACATTGGATTTTATGTTCTTCTATTAAAAGGACACATTTTGTAGCCGTATTATAGTGGGTGGACCTTCATTTTTGAGTATTAGTCAAACTTATATTTTACTTATATTTTATTTACAGGTGATATGTGTTTATTGAATATCTGTATTTTTCTATAATGTTTCTCATTGCTCCTGTCCTTTTGTGATGCTACAAAATATCCTTAAATCTGGTATGGCATGGCAGGGCGGCGTGGCAGTTATGAGTTTGTGCAACACAATTGATGAATCTTAGAAGATATCAGATCTAAAATGTAATCAATAACAGCTTCATGTGAAACAAAGTTTGAATGAGAAAAGAGGGAAGAAACATACTTTGCCAAATTGAATCAATTGGGGAACAATCTTCAAGAGAGTTGAAGATGGGATTGCGAAGCCTACACCAGCAGACGTGCCTGCAATATCATGCAACTTCATGAAAGTCCACATCAAAATCCCCAAAGTTATTGTACTGGTAAAATGTAGTGGAATCGCATCTTGTATCCGTTGCCGCATTTGAAAAGTATTTAGTACTGTGTACACGTACAATTTGACGAAGTCATTCTACAATTATCAAGAGAAAATCACACTCTGAACATAGCTAATACTAACAATAAAGATAATTATGTGTCATTCTGCTATTTAGTTCAGGATTGCCAAGGAAATAGAAAGAATATGAGTTCATCAGCAAATTAAATGCATAATTCCGTGCTCAAAAGTTGAAGTACACAGTATTTTCATACAGTGAGGTAATAAATTACCATTTTATTCATATTAACATACAAAATAAGTCATGAAAAAAAGGAACATAAAAACAGACAATTCCAATTAAAAAATAAACATGGAAATACCTCAAACATTACAAATTCAAATTTTGCATGTGAATAGGTGAACTCCAAACTTGAAATCCAGATTAAATAAGTAGTCAATATGGACCTTACCTGTCTGTGTAAATATGGCAGTATTGATGCCAATCATGTTGCCTTTGGAATCTAACAAAGGGCCACCACTGCAAGCACATCCATCCACGAAAAAGATGATTAAAATTTTTTCAATCTTTTAAAATGATCTCTCTCTGTGATTTGGTAACCAATTGCACAGCAGAGAAATTTAGAACCGTTGTGATTTCCAACATTGTGGAAAATCTCTACAAAAGTACAAATACTACAAGCAAAAGGTGCTTCCCCCATCTAGCATTAAAATAAAATTTCTATCATCAGTGTTCAAAAGTGTTATTGAGAAGCTAAATAACTGCATTTAGAAATTAAGCGTAAACATCGTGAATGCGGGCTATAGAAAGCACATGTGTTTGTTTAGCTAAATTAAAATTAATCATGTTAATTTTTATCTGATATGTTACATCATACATAAATTTTAATATTAAGACTTAATTATATTTCGTATCATACACATATTTCAAAATAAAAAATTAACATTATTTCATATTCTACACATATACCAAAATAATAATTAACTTATATCACATTCTTCATATATTTCAACATAATAACTAGCTTTATTTTACATCAAACACAACTCTCAGGCCTCGTTTGGTTCAAACTTTTTTCTTAGACATGAAAAAAAATATTTTATTTTTTAAATTTAATGAGAGAAATTTATTTTACTATTAGAAAGTATGTAAAATGTGAAATACTTTCAATTCTAATATTCGTATTTGTATTGGATGTGAAATAAAGTTGATTTTTATAGTTGAAATTTATGTTGGGCAAAAAACTCGCCTCGAACCAAATGAGGCCTCAATGAACAAATATCTCCATCCAAATGTAACATTAATCAGATTAAAATTAATCCTTGCAAACAAACACACATGTAATACTAGAATACCTAATGACTTTAAATGCGTCTTTTGAAACCCACACAGCATGTCTGTACAGACCTATTGCCAGGATTGATGGCTGCATCAGTTTGAATGCCGCCTCCAATTGTCACTCCAGCTTGACTCAAAATGTCCCGATTTAGCCCACTTATGACCCCAGCTGTAAGGGTATGGTCAAAGCCGAAGGGATTCCCTATAGCTAAACATTGCTGACCAACTTTCAGAACTGATGACTGCCCCACTTTGATTGGCTTCAAGAGATCTTTAGGGGCTTCAACCTGAAGCACGTTCATGACATCAAAAAGAAGAATGACGGCAAGAGTGTGAGCAACAATGAAATGTTAAATATTGGCAATTAATTCTTACGTCAAATAGAAAACAGTTACAGAACAAAAATTTCTAAACCTTGGTCATTATGTATTTCATTGAAACAAACACGAAATCTTCTTAAAGAAACTTGTAAGATCTTTCATTCTAACAAAATGGTTCCCATTATCCATTCATTCCTCCAATCATAACAGAGTATACATGTCCTAGATCAAACTACCAGGAAATACAACAGAATACCAGAAGATTAATAAATAATTGAGAGGATAAAAATGTCAACAGAACACAAACTTGTACTGGGTATAAACAACACTAATTTAAGCAGATGGGATGATGCATACATTTCCTAAAAAAATCAAGCATTCAAAAGTTGAAATCAATAGAACAAAAGAAACTGAAATACTTCTCTTGAAGATTGCAGCAATGAACTGGAAAGATAAACAAGATTTGTGAAGATCAAATAATTCAACATTCTTGGAAGTTTCATGAAGATTTTATTTTCCACAACTTAGCAATCTAGACATCATTATTTTCTCATTCTAGAATACTGTAATTTATTGAAGAACCAGACCATAAATGAGGAGTCGATTGAAGAAAAGTTGGCCGACATTAAGGGGAGATGACCTAAGCATAAAATGAATTTGTCGGACCAAATCAGACCAACACATTTTAGAGAACAACCCCAACATGACTTGATATTTGGCAGTTTTTTAGCATGAGCCCCATTAAAAGAGGAGGGTATGACCACATTGACCAGGTCAGGTTCACCAGTTGGGAAATGAAGCAAAAAAGATGCTTTTCATGTAGCCATTTAACTAAACATTGTGTATTTGGAAGAGAAGAAAATGAAGCAAGCTCAACTGAATCAATTAATGACATTTTTTGTAAGGTTTAATTACTGAAACGTCTCTATAGTTAACCATTAATTATATTTTGGTCCATAATTTTTAAAAACTTGTTGAAAGGTCCCTATTTTAAAAACATTATAACAATAAAAGTCTCTAAAGATTATAATTATTACATAAAAGGTCCAAAGTAACGGTTTCCATCAGCATTTAAGGAATATTATGTAAACATATTTCTGAAATTCCAATTTTACCCTTCTCTCCCGCATGATCCCTCCGGTGGGACCCCATCCACTCTCTCTCTCTCTCTCTCTCTCTCATGCATGCACACCGAAGTGTAGGCGGAGGGAGGCGGGTCGCCCCATCCCTCCACTCTCTCTCTTTCTCTTTCTCTCTCTCTTGGTCATGCCAACAAGAGCAGCTTGGCCCCCTCTCTCTCTCTAGAGAGAGAGAGAGAGAGACAGAGAGGAGAGCCAACTTTTATTTTTATTTTTTTAAATATAAATACCAAAAATTGAAAGTTTGATCAATCAGAAAGGGTAAAGTTGGAAATTCATAAAAGATAAAAGTGGAAGAACCTCAATGTTATATTAGTTAAAATCTAGGAACCTTTCAATAAATTTTTAAAAATTATGGACCAAATTGTAATTAGGGGTTAACTATATCAGTAATTAACCCTTTCTGTAATGAACAGATGCTGACTAACGTTCATCTGCTTACCAACAAAATCAAAGAGTATCAAGGAACAAGCTGGATGGATGTAAACAAAAAAAAATCTCTAAATGTAAATTTGCAAAAATAAGATATTAAATGGTAATGCGAAATAAAGAAAAGGCAAGTTGAATCCATTAAAAAAAGTATCACGGTTAAGGTACTTGCAAAAACAATTGCAGCTAATAGCACAGATAGTATTCCATAAGTACTAATACAAGAATTCAACACAATAGGCATTGCCTTTAGGGAAACAAATCATGAAACATTAGGTAAAATGCCCGAGGAAGAAGACGAGCAAGGGGGATTATCAAATAATTCAGATATGGCAGCAAATTGTGGAAAGGTGCAGATTATAGATGTGGGATCAGCCACAAACAGATCATGGGTGAAAGTAAACTGCTATATAAGTAGAGTCGAGTTGGGTTAGTTGATTTCTTCTCTTAAACTTGCCACAAATAGATCACGGGTGAGGCAAATGCTGAACTTGACCAGCAAGTTTACAAGGTGGTTATTGGGTCAAGCTGAGGAATCTGACTTGTAACTTCCATCAAGAAATTAGAGGCATATACTATGTTGAGGGAGAGTAAGGGTGCCCTTATTCAGAAGGTCCAGCTTAACAGCTTCGAACATTGAACCTATCACTTGAAACCCACACGGATTAACAAGACGAGAGAATGATGTGCCAATGATGAGGGCTAACCAATTCCGGTGATACCATAGAGAAAAAAATAAATTCCAAATGTATACATTGCAATTTTGTTTGCCCCAATAGGGAAGAATCATATGTTCTAAGTCAAGCAGAAAAAACTAATACAATTCTTCCCCGTCATATTAGACACAAAATAACCTTCTGTTCAGGTTTGATCACCTTCAAGACAGTCAGGTCCTTAGCACGATCTGCACCAACCAGCTTTCCCTCAAAATTCTTTTGTACCCTTCCAAGCAATCATCAAAGAAAAATGTCAATATCCAATGCTTGCCACTGACTGCATGCTTATACTAAATTAAAGACATCAAGCAAAGTATTCTCACCCTTCATGAGCAAGAATATTAACCCGAGCAACAACTTGATCTGGGAGTGGGTTCCTTGAAAGAGCATTGCCAACCACTAGAAAACAGTAAGTTAAAAGAATGAAAATTTTCATGCTTCAAATACATATGCTAGTAATAAAGCAGTCTATGTACTAGTAAATTGTGTAGCTAACAAATTAAACTATAATAACACTTTAAGTTCAATAATTACTAAATAAAGTCTGTATTCGCAAACTAATTTTGAAACTTGCCATGGTAATTTGTCACTATATGTCCAGCATCATCCCATACTACTCCGGAACCATTCCCTTCAGGCACCTGGACACATTTCACCCACATTTTATCATTTAAGACATCCAGAATACAATGATGAAAATGCTGATAGTGTTTTCCGAATTGTTTCTCCTGAATTTTTGCTGATACTGTTTTGACTACGCCTGTGCTGCAGGAAGCACATAACTAGCCTTGCGGGAAAAAAATTGAAATGATCAAAAGGAACGCATAAGCAACTATACACTCATACTTCTCACCTCAACCACACCAGTCAAATTGAGTTGAGGCCGCAAAGTGACATCAAAAATGTTCACAACAGAGTAAGTGTTCATCTCAAAAATGTCTACTGTCCTTTCCTGTAACATAAGCAAGGACTATACTCAACAATTAGACGGAAAAGGGACTAATTACTATTTAAAGACCCATTAGTCTGAAAACAACAAGTTGGAATAAGAAAAATAAGAAACAATCAAACCTCAGAAGGAAAAAGAGGACCAGAAGGAAAAACAGGAGGTGTCACTTCTTTGATGGACACAGAAGATTCCCCCAGTACAATAGCTGGAAATGAAACGTAATAATTTAGAATATTCTTAACAACTGTAGCTACAAGCTTCAATGCAGAAGATAAGCCCGGATACATTAAACACTTTGAATATAAAAGAACAGATTCAAGACCAAAAGATGCATATATTCAAATTTCAAGTAGATTAAGTGCTAATAAATATACAATAACAAAAATTCATAGTTAATCCAATATAAGATGTGGAAATGTAACAAAAGTCAAAGTTTAAATTATCTTAATATAAGTTCCATGTGTGACCTATGACGTTAGGCTTAGTGTAGAGAAATAGTTAATGGTTCTTCATAATTTAAGAGAATACAGCTCATTTGGAACACCATAAATCCTATTAGATGCTTGTTTGGAATAATACACAAATTTATCTGAACTCAAGCACCAAGAGGAATCTCTATTTCTTTCATAATTGAATTAAGCTGTGATCCTAATTCAGTCATACTTTCGAGGCTAAATAACAAACATATCAAACACGTTTATATTTTCAAACTACTATTTCTCTTTCTTCCAATGAGAATTTTACCAGAAAACACCAAGACTATATTTAGTCTTGGCAAAAGTTACCAAGTTAAATTTAACCTAAATCCAAACAGAAATCTTCCAAAGTTGGTTTCTCCCGGGTATGATTTTATTAACACTCTTAATTAAGAATAAAAAAACTTAGAATAAAATCTTCTTCCACCTTCATTACCATTGCAACCATCCTAAAATGGCATTTAAAAGCAATCCGACAGAGGCCAAAGATTGAGGCATTCCCCTCTAGTTCTAGCTTGCTTTATTTGGAACTTAAAACCCACACAGATAAAAAAAATTATTTGAATAGTCTTATGCAATTAAGTATATATATATATATATCGTAGGCTGATAGAAGCTCCAGTAAAAAAAGTTGGGTTATTAGATCATACCTATATAAAAGAGGAAGGGGAAGACAAATAAGGATTGACAAGAACCTGTAAGGAATGACTTGCATATTTAAAGCTAAATGAAAAATTATTATTTGATAGAGTGTAAATGTAATCGATTCTACCTAGACTTCTAGTGAGACAAAAGCTTAGTTGTTGTAGTATTATGCAATTAAATATCATCATGACATACGTGATGGACTTAAAGAAACAAAACACACCAAATAAAACTCAAAGTACCAAGTAATCAATGTCAGTATTTCAACATAAAAAGTGACAAAATTTCTTAGGGAAGAGCCCGTTCCAACAAAACATACATGAAAGAAGCTTAAACAGTCACAAAAAACAAAAACAACGCATCATACTTCTTAGCAAATAATTTGCAATCTAAAATTTTTTCTTGTTTTGACAACTGAATGAAGCACAGAGCAAAACAGTGCAAACCTGAAAAGTACCTTGAAGAATTCAAGTAGAAATATACTCCAGGACTGACAAGAAATACACGGCGTGTCATGGAAGGAACAATATTTTTCAATGCTTCCTCAAGATGAGCAGTGAAAACTCTAGGCATTTGATATGATCAATCAAAAATTAATCATATGGAAAATGAAAATATTACAAATGAAAAGTTTTATAGTGTAGCACAAGTGCAATGCATATAAGTGACTCAAGATATGATCTACGATAATAGGTAGAATTTAATAAACAACAACAAAGCCTTTCAACAAAAAACAACTGCCAAGCCTTAATCCCATTAGGTGAGGTCAACTGGTAGAATTTAAAAAATAATTTAAAAATTTTTAGAAAAATAAGTTTGAGAAAATTAACTGCAAGTTAATAAACATTCTCATGTTCATTAAACTTATTTGTCATTTATTTTAGGAGCAAATCAGCGAAGTAAAAATTAATGAAGCCTTGAAAAACTTAAAATCCTAACTTATAATAGCCAGCAATTGGCTAATTGGCGTATGCACACTTTATATATCTCTACATAACTGTTGCATAACTAATACTTGTTGTATTACAGAACTCAAACTCTACTGCAATCTATTTTTGTAAATTTTGGCCATCCTAAATTAATTAATTAGTATATGAATGGTCCTTCATCATAGGTAAAACTTATGGAACACAATAGGTGTATGAGAACAAGAATATTGGCTCCAATTGGGCATCTTGACCCAAGTTCTTTTGGACTAATAGATTCCATTGTGCAAATTATATGGGATTTGATGCAACAATTAGGGAATATGAAGCACTGACATTTCATGAAGCCTAACGTAATTGTATCGTATCTTGTATCAAATAGTGATTCTCTCTAATACTTTATTGATACATGTTTGATATGACACATTAGATTTTAAAAAAATCAGATACTTGACTGATACAATTTCGATATTTCTCAATACTTCTAATTAAAAATAAAAATATGATGGACCAGTTGGTCCAATTTATGATTAAAAATTAAAAATAACTCATACATAATATGACACATACTTAAACCCGATGGTTCACAATAAGAGAGCGGCATACAAGGTTCACATGATTAAGAGAGCAGATATCTGCAAGCATATTAGAGTTCTGGCAACGGAAATGATCTAGCATTTGCACGTTGCTTTCACTATCTCGCATACGCCAATGCTGTCATTGATTTTTCTATCTTAGTCAACACTTTCTCACTAACTTCATTCATTTTACTGCTTTCATCGAATGCCGATCATGGCACTTGACTTATTTACCTCAATTGGGTATGTATTGTGGAAATAATAGACTTTCATGTTGTGTTATATATTTATTCATCGAGTCAAAGAGCATGCATCTATTTTGATTAGATTAGTATAACCAGATTCAAATCACAATAACTGTACTATTTATCAATTGTAACTTGTTTACATCAAACTAATTAATTGGTGTCAAATTTAGGTTGAAAATGAACATAACCTACAAAAATATATTGAAACTTTCATCTCACCTTGATATTTTGTGGCTGATTGGGAAGCAATTGAACAAATTTTATGATGTTATTCTACATTTAAAATCTTTTGAAACTCAATAATCGCTTTAAGATATTATCATTTTTTATGTTGGATTATCCATAATGTTGATTTTATTAGTATTAAGTATGTTTGATAATATAAAAGTATAGTTAAATTCAAGAAAGTTCAAAAACAATTTTTAAAATTCATGTCAACAAGAATACAAATCATTCTGGGCTAACATATGAGCCATAACATAGATATGATAATATAGTACTTTATATATATATATATATATATATGTATATGTATATATATATATATATGTATATGTATTTATATTTAGGATACCATATATATAATTACTATATTCTAATGTGTTCGCATCATATCGTACCCATATCATTGTATTGTACGTGTGATTCATAGGACTCCTAGAAAATGGCTAATGTGAGAAAAAAAAGGAATGTCACTTTTTATCAGTTTTCTAGAAGCTTTAAGATGTGAAAGTAGTAAGAAACTTGTCATATGGTTAAGAAGAAGGGTTGGGTATAAAAATTCTTGGCACAAGTCCGCTAAGTCCAACTTGAGATCTCATGCTTGGATTCTTCCTTTTGTCATCCATGCCCATGCCTAGCCAAGGTCAAAGGGCCAATAAAAAGATGTAATGAAACGCAAGTGCACTTGCTTTATGAACTCAAGCAACTGCGCAATAAATACATACAGACACAAAACATTTTTGTGTATATTATATATTGGTTTCTCCAATGCATTCTGATTCTTCTTGCATTACACCAATTATTTTAAGCATGGGAAAGTAAATCTTTTTTTGTGTTATGGTCCATTATTCATCCTTAATTTCTCTGTTTAACTATTAAGTTAATAATAAAAATACAGATTACGAAAAAGTTGAGGCATAGCAGTGCAATGACAAAACATTAAAGAATATATGACCACGGGTTTCATGAAGACGATACCTTGTAAGTGAAAACGACAAAGGAGGAGTATCATGACCATCAACATTAGATGCTATCGTTCTCCGAGAACATACCGACGAGGCCCCTCCAAAAAAGACTTCGCGCCTGCCATAGCGTCTGGGAGCTCGGAACCCTCGTTGGAGTGAAGGACTGGAAGCTAAAATCGTCATTCCCTCGAGAAATGCTGCGGGATTCTTGAGATATCGGTCAAATATTAAAAAAAAAAAGGAACGATAGTTTAGGGCTTGGAAGGAGCTATGCAGGAAGATCGAAGACAAGTAGACGACGGTGGAGAGGTAAAAATTCCGAAGACCGACGGAGGTCCGGAGCTCAGCCCAAGTAGTGGTTCGTAATCGAATTTCAGCTGAACAACTAAATGACGGTATTACCCCTGACAGACACGTTTCATGAGCTTTCTTAAAAATCAAATAATTCCTTTCATCAAAAAAAAAAAAATCAAATAATTCCAGTGATATCAATTACAATTGGAAAATTACCAAACGGTGCCTAAATGAATTAAAGTTTTTAAGTGGGTCTAATTTTAAACAATTACAATATTAGAAGAGTAAATATAAATTTAGAAAAATTAATAAAGTTTTTTTATTTTGAAGAATTAAGAAAGTTAATATGAAATTGTTCTTAGTTACGATCAGTGACTCCATTTTTAAAGAAAATAACTCAATAAAATGCATCTAATTTAGATTTAATAGAAGTCAAAGTGTCAAACATCTTTTAGAGCCATTTGTTAAGAACTTTTTTATGTAAATTACATCCAAATTTTGAATTTAAAATATAACAACATTCAGTTCTATGTTTTCATAATTCTAACATTTATGTTCTTTATTTTTAAAAATTTAGCACCTAGGCCTATTTTTAATTTTTTAAAATTATAATTATATTTTTCTCTCACTGGCATAAAAAGAAAGAGTGGATTGGCGTAGAGAGAGAGGAAAGTACAATTAAAATTTTAAAAATTTTAATAATAAAAATTTTAAAAAAATTTAGATATTAAAATTTTAAAAATAAGAGAACAAGAAATTAAAATTTTAAAAATATAGACCGGAGACTCAAGTATAATATACTCTTTTTTAAGTAAAAACCAATGATTATATTTTCAAGTAAAACTATTAAATATAAATCACCACCAAAGAAAATTAAGGTAATGAATGTTCAACAGATATTAGGAGTATATTTGATTCAATATTTTTTAATATTATATTTTATTATTTAAAAATTATTTAATTTAATAATATATGTAAATATATTTTTAAAAAATTATAAAATTATCACCCAAATAATGATATTTAAATATGGTAATCTCGCGACATCTAGATAATACAACATAACATTAAGATAATACCAAGCCAAACATCCCCTAAATTAAAGAGTAAATTGCATCTGACATTGCAAATCGATCTCATTTTTTCTAAAACTTGAATTTGATTCTAGGTATTGTAAAAGTATTGTTGTTGGATCCCAATTAAAATATAATTATAATTCTTTACTATTATGCTATAATAAGATTATGAGGTAATTCCACTTAGTCCCCTGAGGTTTACTCGACTTGCCATGCATGTCCACAATTTTGAAAACATGTCAGACAGGTCCCCAAAACTTACTGTATAAATTATTATGCTCCTTAATATTTATAAAAAGCTTCCAATAAGGTCCAATTAAACGTTTTCCGTTAAATTTTCTGTTAAATTAAAAATTTTATTAAGAAATCATAAAAAAATTTTAATGTGAAATTACAATTGTACCCCTGGTCCTCGCTGCGGCCGGACGCCGGAGATCAGAAATATGAAAGGATAAAAAAAATATTTTCTTAATTTTAATAACATTTAACGGATTCTATGACCACAATGATCTATACAGTAAGTTTTGGGGACCTATCAGGTAGTTTTTAAAATTGTGAACCTGTATAATAAGTCGAGTAAATCTCAAAGACCTAAGTGAACCCCTAAGATTATTCTCAATTGGTACAGTTTTACTTTAGTCAAGTTTATAAATTTGTTCCATATAAATGATTTATACATTTGATCTTCCGGTTTAAATTTGGCTTTTGCATTAGCCTCGCTGCCAAAATAGCCATCCAGTTGGGCAAATTTTACAATTTTAGCTGTCATATTATCCCTCTCACATCTCTCTTCTAATCTCAGTGATCATTACTATCACTTTGCAACTATGCATGCCATCGCTAGTACCACAACCTCATTGTCCTTAAACTTCCCATCTCTCTTTGCTTCTCTTTCTCTTCTTCTCTCTCTCTCGTACAGTCTCTCTAGCTCTCACCACCATCCATGGGGCATTAAGAGAGAAAAAGAGGTAAAGAAAGAGGGAAAGAGAGAGAGAGAGAGAGAGAAAGTGATATTATCAAAAGAGGAAAAGCTATGTAAAATGCAGCATCAAGAGCAATACGATGAGGACAAGAAAAGCACTCTAATCTTTGGACAAGCACAATAACAATGAGGAAATTAATTGACTACTCTCAATATCCATGTTGCAAGGGATTTTAGTCAACTTGAATCACGGATGCTACGAGAATTCATCCCTTGCCTGGCAAAGTAGTCCAGCTATGGTGCCTTGAACTCCCTTATTCATTTCAATAGTGTCAAGGGCCATAATGAGTGGGAAAGAGAAAGACGCAGGGAAAGAGTAGGAAAATCGCTAGTGATTATCATGAGAAACATAACTCGACGGTACATATAATGAACATCAAGATAAGAAAAATTAAAGATGATGTCAAGATCAAAAATGCTTAAAACCTTGTTTTCTTAACTTTGTTTGTCTTGACAATCAATAGACCTAACGATACTTTCAGTTGTAGGACATACTAAATCTCACTTTTTCTAATAAAGTGACAAGTATCGATGAAATTGTCGCTTTTGCCTATCTATATCTTCTCTACATCACACGAACAGAAATGCCTAAAGATAAAATATATAAGCCCCGAATTGTTATTTCAACTCCAACGAAGGAAGTGAAAGCCCACCCCAAAAAAATTACAGAAACTAAAGGTAACTGCTTGAATATTTTTCTCTTCACTTTCATCTACACAACAACTTCCATCTTGTACTAAAAATTTTCATAAACAAAGAAAACATTACGGTTTCCTCCCAAACATGGGCTCAATGCTAAAATGTTTCATTTTTGTGTACACTTTTCCAGTTCTCTGCTCATCTAATTCATTTGGCAGGATTTTCAATTGATATTTGTCAATGGGAATCCTTCCAATCCCACCACCAATCCTCCCATTACACAAGTAATTTTTTGGTATAGCGCCAAACGACTGGGCGCCACCGGGTGCACTTTAGTGAGCCCGTGGTGCTTAGAGATTGGGCATTGAATAATTCGAGCGTCGAACCTAATAATTTTTCTAATTACACCGACTCAACCACTAGCAAATACACAAACGATGGAAAAGTGCTGGAGCAAATTACCAACTCCACGACACATGTGACCCAAATGGTCAACGCCCTACTATAGGTGATTCGGGCTCAACCCAGACAGACCTCCTACGTAGTACTACCAACTACAACCACCTCAAGCAGGAGCCATACCTCAAATTCCACATACTGCCTCATCAGACTCACATCTCATGCGAAGACATCGATGCAAAATAAAATATGAAATCCAACATAGAAAGAGTTTCTTTTGTTTAAAAAATCATAGGTTATATTGAGAAGTAATATCAAATAATCACAAAGCACTCTGAAAACACATTAACAGATCCATTTTTTGGAAATCAAAAGTTCTTCACATCTTGAGGAGCACATTTCCTCCAGCAAAATGCTCAGATGATAAAAAAAAATGTAATTATTATTCTTCGTAGCAGAATAGAACTACCTACAAAGGAGGAGAGCATAAAACTGTAGATTCATAAATTATACTCCCATAAATATTATTTGAAGATTCTCTCGCCACTTCAAATTCAGCGGCCACACTTTTTCTCTTGATATCTGCACGATTCAAATGGCTAGCTGCAAAGAACATAGTCAAAATTGCACTCTTGAACAAGGCATCTTCCGCTCTTATTCTTCAGATGTGTTCTTTCCTCCACCAACCCAATATTGCTTTACTGCAAATAGTATCTTTTCTGGCACTAGGGGACCATCCTCATGATCAACCAGCTTCGAATTCCATCGCATACCACCGATGATGGTTTTTACCTTTATCAGGACTTCAACCTTATCGCGGAATATGACTGCCCCTTCTGGTCGAAGAATCCGATCCATCTCTAGAAGAATGTCTTCCATCTTACACCTGTTTGAATTGCACATAAATGTAATTCGACTGCAGTAGAGTTGATGTGCAAATTTCCATTAAATTCTAGTAACCAATCAACAGATAAGCTTTTTTAGGTGACTACCGAGGTGGTTTGACAGCATGTTAAAAGGTTACAAGTTAATTTCAAAAAAGGAAACAAGTTAACTCAAAAAGTAGCTTTCCTGGTCAACTACTTTTGGGAAGCTTGTGTGGAACTTCAAAAACAAAATCAAGTATTTCTTTGGGTAAAAAGTCTGGTTCAACTTAACATTAAGCTCTATACCCGGCACTAGAACTTCCAGCATGAGCTCCAAACAAAAAAAGAAAAAAAGACAGTAAGTGCAACCAAATGATCTAGCATGTGAGAGACAGAAGCAAGAATAAAACGTAGTCATGACCTTCTGTTGGGTTAAGATAGTTGCCAGTAGATCAAGATCAAATGATGAAAATTTTATTTTGAGATTTATGTAAAATGTTAAGAGTAAGTTAAGATATGGTCAGTGAATTAACTTTAGCCAGGTTGAAATTGACCGGCTAAACAGACACAAGACTAGAGAGTTACCTTTTCTGAAATTTATTGGATCTAATGAAATATTCCCTATATAACTTTTTGAGCTTGGTGAAGAACACTGAAGAGTAGAAAAATGAAGTGCAACCCCACAACTAGCCTCCAAATGTCCAACAATATTTGAGGGTTAGTTATGGGAGCTATGTAGCATTGTTCCAAGAGAAAATATGCAAAAAAAAAAGACAAGTTATTTTTTCTGCAAAGACACAATGATTGAAAGTCATAACACATGTAAAATAGTGGTAGTCACAAGCCAAGCTCTAAGGAGCGGGAGCACCTTAGGCAAATATTAATTTGCCTCTTGGCGACTTTCTGGGCCACCACTTTAGTTCCAAAAAATAAATAAATATGCAAATTTACAAGTCTTAAAGTTCTAGGTACTACTTTCTCTGAAATCTTGGATATATAAGAATATCTTTCCATGTTCTAAAAATGATTTCCAATATATCATTAATTTTAAATGGAAGGGCATTTTTACTGAAATAAACTATATATTGTTTTTAATTTACATATACTATGTCAAATATATTCTTTCATGTAAAAATAAAAATTATTTTAAAAAAATTAGAGTGTGCAGGTCAATTGTGAGCATTTGTGACTACTTTATTTATGTATGCAGGTAATTAACATAATACTTATATTGTAATTCTTCTTCATATAAGTAAATATATATATATATATATATATATATATATATAT
>JAEMOT010000335.1:766879-786970 GCA_019297695.1 Apostasia ramifera
TATATATATATATATATATATATAGATATATATAACGGAACCGAAGCTTTACCCACCGTCCCTCAAAAAAATTAGAGGGCCCATGGCCAATTGTGAACAGCTGTGGCTGCTAAACCTATGTATGCAAGTAATAAGTAATATAATACCCAATTACCCATATAGTAACATGGAACCCTAGCTTCCTCCTTTCCTCCTTGTCCACATATGAATGGCTAAGGAAAATATTGCCACCAAATTTTGCTGAAGAGTTTAATGGAGAAGGCTCTATTCATGCACAAGACTATATTGAAGCTGTTTGAGGGCCTCAACTATTAGCTAGAAAAGTTATAGTTTTATTCCTAATTTTCTAGGATTTTCTAATATGATTTTGGGTCGAATTATTGTATTCTTTTATTAATTCATCTTGAAAACCATAGCCTTCGTTTGGAAAAACCCTAATGATATGTGAAAAGCTACATATTGTGAATTGTCACTTTCACATTTATTTATTTGAGATAAGAAGTACATAGAAAATATTTAAATTTTTAACTTCCTATGCACGCACAAATATGTATGTGTATGTAGGTAGATATTTATACCTATATATTTGCATATGTAGGTGGATTTTTTTTTGAGTATTAGTTTATGAAGTATATTTAAATGTTTTTCTGACAGAAGATATATATTTATTAAATACTTTGTATTATTGTATAATATTTTTTGTCGCCCCCATCCTAATAAAATGTTGCTAAATTTTCCTTTAATTTAGTACAGTGAATGATGTTTTAGCTAAAGTACAATAATCTGAGATTAAGCAAAAGGCTATCTTTATATCAATATTGTGTACCATTATACATGGCACTTAATAAGAATACACAAAAACATTATTATGAATGTGATATAGGGTGAATAATCCTAAGGTTTGAGTTTAGATTCAGCTAATACTGAGGAGACCAAGGTTACAGGGCTAGTTTTATTTAAGGTGCGAAGTTAGTACTTATCTAAGTTCCTATATATACACCCTCCTAGTGTATATATTCTATATAATTTTTACATAACATAAAAAGCAGTGACCATGAAAACTTATTTACTTTAAATCCATTTAATATCCTATTATTAAAGGAATTATCACTATTGCAAATTAATATTTTGCTTACTTTTTGTTGTGTTAATTTGTTTAATATGTATATATAATTTTGTATAATCTAAGCATATGACCATATATGCATACGTCGCATGAAAGATCGTATAGTATAATTGGTACTTTTGTTTGGTGTGGCTTATGATCCTCATAGTTGGGATTGACAAATCACCACAGGAAGTGACTAGTTCAATGTATTTAGCTTCTCCTCAATGCCGTCAGCTTCGATCAAATATATATATATATATATATATATATATATATATATGGGAATATGTGTAATTGCAAGAATATAATTATGTATGATCATTTGATATGCTCTACTTGTTCACAACTTTTCATTCAACTTTCTTTTGGTGTAATAGTGAAATGACTATTAACTTCTATTTATGATCTATTCAAACATCCTTGTTTTTACGAACTTGAAAAACTTATTCCTACATTATCATATAACAATGACCCACAACACATTTGTTAAATTGTTTTGATGAGTCTCATTCCTTGATTACCATATACTAGTTCTTTTTAGACTTTAACATATAGTGTATGACAAGAATTCGTGTATATTTATTGGAGGAATTACGTATATGCCACTTAAATCTTTTTATATTACAAATTTAACACTTAGGCCCCGTTTGTCTAGGAGTTTAAAATTAACCTGGTTTAATTTTAACCAGGCATATCACATCACACATAAAATTTAATATTAAAAATTAAATTTATTTCACATCCTACACATATTACTAAAATAATAACTAACTTATATCACATCGCTCACATATTCCAACATAATAACTAACTTTATATCACATCTCACATATCCCAACATAATAACTAAGTTTATTTTACATCATTTACAACTTTCAATAAAAAAATATCTCCATTCAAATTTAATTTTAACCTTCTTAAATTTAACCTTACAAACAAACACACCCTTAAGTCTTTATATCTACATTTTGTCCACTGAAATCTTATAAAAAAATTTAAATATTGCCACGTTGGTTGTTTCCTTGTGTATAATTGGCATCTACACACAACATTCTATATGTATTTAAACATATATGTATTTCAAATAACCAAATACACTTCTACATATTCTATTTTTCGTATATACACATGTATAAATATACACACATATACAAAAGAAACGTGTATAAAAGAGTATTCTGCACGTACAAATGCAAAAAATAATGTGTATAAATGTCAATTATACAGAAGTAAATAAGCTAGTGACAATATTTTAAATTCTCAAAAAATTTAGTGGCCAATATGTAAATATGAAGACTTAAGTACCAGATATATAATATATGAAGATGTAAGTGGCATCAGAACTATCCACTAAGTTAATTATATACACCCACTATTATGCTATTTACAGGTTTATTACTAGCAGAGGACTCGTTTTTGAGAATTAGTTTATGAAGTTACATTTAAATATTTTTCTGAAAAGTGATATACTTATTGAATATTTTTTTATTTCTGTATAATGTTTTCCATTGCCCTCCATCTTGATGTACGCTACCGAAATTTCCTTAAATTGGATACATCACGTAAGGCTTTGACTAAAGTGCGATAATCTCAGTTAAACAAAAAGGCTATCTTTACATCACTGTGCACAATTATTAATGGCATTTTTTTGAATTTTGGTCATATCCTAAATTATTAATGACATTTGACAAGAATATATAAACCTTGTTCACTTACTTGTCCTTGTAAAGGCTGAAGACACCATTAGCATGGATTAGATCATATGTCCTTGGATAAGTTGAGAAAGCTTCACACCTAAAGCAAAATGAGAAGCATTAAGCAGGACAAGATAGCCCGAAACCAATTTCTAAATAACACTAGAAATTTCTATTTGGCATACAAGAATCTGAATATGAATGAGTTCATACCAGTCATGATAAATACCAATCAATCCACGTTCGTATATGACACCGAGAGTCAATTTCTCAGCAATTGTAGGAACAGCATTCATGACCCATAGTGCTGGAGATTCAATTGCTGCAGCAAAGCTTCCTAAGTGTGCATTCATGTCCATTACGTTCCTATACCTTCCAGTATCAAGTAATTTGTTAACTCTCTTGTAAGCCATCACATGTTTCTTCCACAATCTATTGTCCCCTTGGTATGATTCAACAGTGATTCCAGGCACAGAACCACTAGATATTCTGGGAGGCACGGCATATAGCCTTTCTGGGAATGGTTTTAATTCATCTCCTGCAACCTCATCAATATTGTTTACTTCAGGATAAGGAGTCACACATGCTTCCATTTTCAGGTACCTAATATGACAAAAAAATAATTTTAAAGCATCTGATTTGTGAATACACAAACAGAGAGAAAAGACAAAAAAGAAACATTTCTAATCTTAAAACAAAAACCAATGAAGAAGCTGAAAACAAGAGATGATAACGGAAACTTAAGATGTTCTTAACATTCTGATGACAAGATGTTTTTGCATTTAAATTTTAATATGAATGAGAAGGTAGAAAAATTCATAATGCATCTTCCTGTTAACCAGAATTTCTGCATGGCTAGTAAGCTATTTTGCAACTTATATATTAGAGATCAATGAAGACGCATGTGGCGTGTTTTGCTTTGGTTGCAAAATCTTCAATCAAGTACATAAAGTAACAAAAATTTTATAAGAAGACCATTACTTGGACCCTAAAATAAAGTAAGTTAAATGTGCAGAAGTTCTTCCAAACTCTCTAACAAGGAAATAGAGAGATGTAGCACCGGTTGCCCAAACTTTAAATATACCTAAGAATGCCATTTAAGTCATATATCTATCCAATACCAGCTCACTAGGCTCCGAAATTCCACTTGTAACGGCTACAGTGGCCACTGTGAACACAATGGAACAGTTTGACATTGTCATCTCAACATAAATTTGTAGACGAAAATTAAATATTAACCAAGTACATGGGCAAGTTCATTAGATGTCTTAATGCACTAGTTGTCAACTACTAAGGTAAATATGGTTTTCAAAAAAGTAGCATTGGGTAACTGGACGAAAGTGTGGCGTTTTGGATTTATATCATTTACACTATCAACTTAGCAGGCTTAAATTCTTGTAAACCTAGTTCTTAATGTTTGTCTAAGAAAATGTAAGTAGTAGATTTTACCAGGTATCATCATTCACTATTTCGCACATTTTTACACGTGGTTCATCTTGTCTTCCAGGACAAGAATCAGCATTTATTCTCTTCCTCCAGATCGCAATTTCTCCATTTTCAAAGTACTTATCCCAGCAAAGGAGCTCAGCAATTTCTTCTATCCTTTTTTGCTCCTGCTCCAGATCCTCCTTTGTCCGCTCCCAGGACTGATAATGAGTTTTCCAGTTGATGGGTGGGCCTGAAAGGACCCAAAATCCACCAGGCCTGAGAACCCGATCCACCTCCATCATGTACATTCCATCTAAAAGGAAAAAACCACAAATTTAGTTAGGGGTTTAAAATCTGAATATCACCAAAACCAGATATTTCCATAGTACTCATGAAGGAAACAAATATGAAGTTTTTTCTTCAACATATGACTTAAGCATTTTTATTAAGACGCACCATTTGCTCCCCATGGAATCAAGCATCTTGAACAGTGAGCCATGTCAAAAGCCCTAGAAGGGTATGGCAGCTTAATGCTTCCAAGAACTCCAATGACTGCAGGCACACCTCTCTCAAGTGCAAATTGCACTTGGGCCTCATGAGAATCCCTGGGTGCAAATGACATGGCCAACACATTTCTTTTTAAAAGATAAGCACCCCAGCTTGCAACCTGTTAATTATGTAAATTGGTAAGCACGAAAGTATACATAGTAAATGATATTGTGAAGTACTACAAACAACTGTGATCATTTGTGATTCTAAACTTCATCAAATTGAAAAGCAAGTAACAAGATATGTAGGCTTGAAAAAAACTATAACAAAGACATTTTTAAACTCACCCCACAACCCGTGTCCAATGCAGTTCTCACAGTTCCATTAGCTATTGGAATAACAGAAGCTAGTTGATCTATATATTTATCAGCTCCTTGTGGAAACTGTGTCCCTCCACCAGGAAATCTGAAAACGTTGCCTTCATATTGAACCCAATTTTGAACAGCCTTCTCAACTGTCAAACTCTTATAAGGAACATTTGCATATGGAACAAAGTCTCTACTTTTAGGCCAGGGAAATGGGGCAACATATCCTTTAGGAGCAGGTATTAGACAATAAAGCTTCTCCTCATCAGGAGGGCAGTGTCTCTCTCTATAGATCATGTTGCTTCTAGGAAAAGTCATTGCTCGCTTTTGATCTTGGCAAGGAGTATAATCAGTATAGCTATCATCACAAGGCTCAAAAGTCTGTGATTTAGAATTGGAAAGCTCATCAGATATGCCTGCTCCATTATGATGAGTTTCAAAACTGAGATTAGGCATGCTAGTGCAATCTGTTTGTTTAGTAATCTCGACAGCAATGCTGTCCCCTTTTCCAAAACCACTCCTTTGCCATGCACCCAAAAGGTAGAAGAAGCAACAAAGACCAACAACAATAATTATAGACAGAGTGTTCCGGGTCTTGTTCTCAGCTGAATTGCTTTTAATAGCCATGATGCACCTGAAAGAGTTTATCCCTGCCTTTGAATAAAAAGATTTGCAATTGTGAAATTTACTTCTCGTACAACAGAAAAGATGGAGAATCTTTCTTTTTTGTTGCGTGTTATGGGGGAGAACAATAAATGAAAACATAGTGATGAACATGGCCACACACACACACACAAACACACTTGAAGCCCTCCTCTTCACTCGAGAAAATCAATTTCACCTCCCCTCTTCACTCAAGGGGCCATCGAGTGAAGAAGACGGTGTACGGGCTTCTCTACTTTAAACCAAAGGAGTCATTCATTATAGTTAGTTAGATTGAGTTGGTTGGATGTAGGCTCAGGTTTAAGCCGAATCACATTATATCATTGCATCAATTACTTGCATTTTTATTTTTACTTTCACTTGTTGATTATCTCATTGCTAATTTGATATTGAGTTAATTGTACTATAATTATAATAAATTAAATATAACAACAACAACCAAGCCTTAATCCCACTACGTGGGGTCGGCTACATGAATTCTTTGCTTCCATTGTGCTCTATCACTTAATAAATTTTTATCTAAGTCTAAGTACCTAAGATCACTCCTTATAATTTTTTATCATGTCTTCTTTTGTCTCCCTCTTCCTTTTTGTACATGGGCAAGATACAATAACTCGATTTTTCTAACTGGAGCTTCAATCGGCTAACAATTTATATATCCAAACTATTTAAGCCGACTTTCTCTAAGTTTATCCTCAATTGGTGCAACACCAACTTTCTTTCGGATATACTTATTTCTTATTCTATTCTTTTGTGTATATCCACACATTCACCTTAGCATCCTCATTTCTGCAATATTTATTTTATTTATATGTTTCCTCTTTACAGGCCAGCGTGCAGCACCATATATCATCGCTGGTCTTACTACAGTTTTATAAAATTTACCCTTAAGTCTAGATGAAAATTTTCTATCGCACAACACACCAGACTTAAGGTGCACCAATTAAGAATGCTGAGGTGGATGTGTGGATATACACAAAAGGATAGAATAAGAAATGAGTATATCCGAAAGAAAGTTGGTGTTGCACCGATTGAGGATAAACTTAGAGAAAGTCGGCTTAAATAGTTTGGACATATAAATCGTAGGCCGATTGAAGCTCCAATTAGAAAAATTGAGTTATTGGATCTTGACCATGTACAAAGAGGAAGAGGGAGACCAAAGAAGATATGGCAAGAAACTATAAGGAGTGATCTTAATTACTTAGACTTAAATAAGATTTTGGTAATTGGTAGAGCGCAATGGAAACAAAGGATTCATGTAGCCGACCCCACCTAGTGGGATTAAGGCTTGGTTGTTGTTGTTGTTGTTGTTGTTGTTGTTGTACAACACGCCATAAGTATTTCTCTATTTTACCCATCCTGCTTGAAT
Organism: Apostasia ramifera; assembly: GCA_019297695.1. Taxonomy (NCBI): domain Eukaryota; kingdom Viridiplantae; phylum Streptophyta; class Magnoliopsida; order Asparagales; family Orchidaceae; genus Apostasia; species Apostasia ramifera. Next base: position 773,996 of record JAEMOT010000335.1, read on the forward strand.
CCTGCTAATAACGTCATTATCTATTTTACCATCATTTTGTATGATAAATCTAAAGTATATAAAACGCTCACAAAGATTCATGTCATGATTGATTCGACCAGTTTTATGCTGGTTGTCGACTGCCTAACGCAATTCTCCACGTTTCTCATCCGAGACTTGAGGCCCAGCAACGACACGTTAATAAATTAAATATAAATTATAGTAAATTAAATTTTAATTTGGATCTATTCATCCCCTCTAGACTAATACTTATATTCTACATTATCAAGGTCAGAAGAAATATAATGTAAATTTTTGAATTATCCAATGCATGCTGGTTCTTCTTGCATTACACCAATTATTTCAAGCATGAGAATATAAATCTTTTTTTGTGTTATGGTCCATTATTCATCCTTGATTTCTCTGTTTAACTATTAAGTTAATAATAAAAATACAGATTATAAAAAAGTTGAGGCATAGCAGCGCAATGACAAAACATTAAAGAATATAGGACCACAGGTTTCATGAAGACGATACCTTGTAAGTGAAAACAACAAAGGAGGAGTATCATGACCACCAACATTAGATGCTATCGTTATACGAGAACATACCGACGAGGCCCCTTCAAAAAAGACTTCGCGCCTGCCATAGCGTCTGGGAGATCGGAACCCTCGTTGGAGTGAAGGACTGGAAGCTAAAACCGTCAATCCCTCGAGAAATGCTGCGGGATTCTTGAGATGTCGGTCAAATAAAAAAAAAAAACGATTGTTTAGGGCTTGGAAGGAGCTATGCAGGCAGATCGAAGACGAGAAGACGACGGTGGAGAGGTAAAAATTCTGAAGCGGCCGGCGAAGGTCCGGATCTCAACCCAAAATAGTGGTCCGTAATCGAATTTCAGCTGAACAACTAATTGACGAAAAATCATGACGAGTTAAAATATTCAGATTAAATATATATATATATATATAATAAATTCCATTCCCTTCTTAAATATTCTAAAAAAAAAATTGCACTTGTATTTTTAACCTTGAAATAATATAAAATTATGTATTTTTAAGTTATTTTCATGTTTTATTTTTTATTTTGAATTCATAATTACGAACTAACTTTCTTTTTATTGAATTAAAAAATAGCAATCCATGATTTAAATCATTGGGCTAGTTCACAATCATGCAATAAATTTATAATTAATATATATATATATACATTAAATATTTTAAAATTAACCGAGAAAAGTGTTATTCAAAAGATGAAATATATAATTTCCCATCTTATATATAGTGCATTAAGTAAAAGATATATATAATGCATTAAGTATAAGATTATTTTATCCTGAAATCAATATTTTCAAATAGTAACCAATAAATATTATTTATTCCATTACACACCAATTTCTTTATTAAAAATTTATTTTATATAATATACAATACATTTTTTTATATATTTATCAACTTTATTTATAATTTATATAATTTTAATATAATTAATTTTATTTTTTATCATATTTTTTTGTCAAAGTTTTTTTATTAAATAAATCTGAAGAATGCGACTGGCATAAACTTCATGCAAGATTTGAGGAATTAACCATCCGTATTACGATATTTAATATTTTAATTTTTATTTGCCGCATCACGATTTCGTCATAATCATTTTAAAATTTTCCTTCGTCCTTATTTGCATGTACATTATTGGAATTTAACATAGGGTAAATTGCATTCCACGTATTACAAATTAGTGTTAATTTTTAAAAAAAATTAATTTTAAATTTTAAAGTTACAAAAATAATATAATTTTAGTTTTTCTTCGAAAATCTTTCCCATTTTATTGACTTTATCTTATGAAAAATATAAAATTTAATTATTTTTAAATTAATTTAAATATTATATTTCTTTTTTTTACTATTTTTTAAAAATTTAATAAAAATTTAAAATTTAATTTTTTTACTATAAAAATTTAAAATTAAAAAACAGAAATATTAAAATTTTAAAATTATATCTTAAAAAATTAAAAAATTAACAATGGAGAATAAACTTATTATAGCATAATAGTAAAAAATTATAATTATATTTTAATTAGAATCAAATAATAACACTTGAAGCTAAGTGTGATCTTATCAATTTTCCTAAAATTTATTATTATTATTTTTAAATGTGATAATATTAAATTAAATAATTAATAATTTTAAAAAATATAAATATTTAGATAACATTAATATTGAAATAATATAAATAAATAAATAACATTAAACCAAACGCTTGAAGCTAACTTGCTCGACATTGAATAGGTTCAACTCAATCAGACTAGCATAATTTAGGCCCTGTTTGGTGCGAGGACCAAAATCAGAACCAAAATGATACTAGTTTAAAAAAACAATAATAATAATAATAATAATAATAAATAAATTTTTTAAATCATTCTACATAAATTCTAATATAAAAAAAAAATTATTTTATTTTATATACTCAATAATTTTCAATAAAAATATCAACTTTATTTCACATCCTAGATCAAAATACTCAAATTAAGTATTTTAGTCTAGAATGTGAAATAAAGTTAAAATTTTTATTAAAAATTATTGAGTATGTGAAATAGAATAATATTTTTGTATATTAGAATTTGTGTAGAATAATTTAAAAAATTTATTTATTATTATTATTATTATTTTTTAAACTAATATCATTTTGGTCCTCACGCCAAACAGGCCAAGGTAGCTCATGCATGTAATATAGAGAGTGTATATGTAATATTCTAAATATTTAATTAGTATAAAATATATTGTAATGTATTAATAATATTGTTTATATTAATTAAAAAAACTTATATGAAATTTAGACTATGATTTAATTATATTTAATTGTAATTTATGTATGTTAAATTTGTTTGGACCTATTATAAATATTTAAGAATATATTTGAATTAAATATGAATTTAATAGAAAGGTTTTTAAGAAGTTTAGAATTAAATTTAAACAAAAAGATTTAAAATGGATAATTTTGGACCTATATACCAAGATAGAAAATTTAGGAAATGAAATTGTAACTTTGCCACCACCGAGGCACCGACCTTGGCTTATGGGTTGGATTCGGCTGAGCTGGCTTTGCTTCGGCAGCAAGGGATAAACTTAAATGCTTTGAATAAATTATATAGTTTTATATTATATAGATTCATATCTTATCCTGTTTGACGCGAGGATCAAAACAGGATCAAAACAGTATTAATTTAAAAAATAATAATAATAAAATAAATAAATATGTTAAAAATAATAATATTTTTAATATTTAAATTTATATAAAATGATTTAAAATATTTATTTATTATTATTATTGTTATTTTTAAAATTAATATTATTTTGGTCCTGTTTTGGTCCTTATGCCAAACAGAGCCGTTGCTAAGGCAATGGCCGGCCAGAGAAGGCGAAGCCAAAAAAACAAAGAGAAAAAGAAAGGAAGGAAAGAAAGAGAGAGAAAGGGAGAAAAGAGCTGTCGGTTGATTTTTATACGATAAAGTTATATCGACTCAAATTTGAAGTAGGAAAAATCAAGTCCATATGATCTGTTTATTAGATGCTAGAAATAGATATCTCAACTTATTTATATGATATAATGCTTGTAATTGAATATATTGTGATTATATTATTGGAATATTGTTATTCGCTTGTTGATCTTATTACTGTTAATTAATAATTATACTGTGATCTTATTATTATTTATTATTATATCGAATTAATAGATTATTATACTATTAACATCTTAATGATATACTGAATTGATATAAGTAATGTTCGTTATTGAATATTATAAAATAATAAATATGAAAGTTAAATTAATATTATGTGATATGATGTAGTATAAATGAGCTTATATATCTAAAATGAATGAGGGTAGAAAGTAGCCTATAGTGATATTTGGTTTGATGAAGGCGGAAAGTGTTTGCCGAGTGTTGTCTCAAGAAAAAAAATTACTGGTGCAATGAACAGTTCCTGGTAGACTTCTAGGATGTTAGAGAGACATGAACTTCTGAAAAATTTTAAGTAAAAGAGTATCAAAATATAGAAAGATAATTAAAGACTGAAAAATATGAATATCTAAATTGTGTGAGTATGTATCAGTTTAATTTAATGTAACAATTGTATGTTATAATATTATTTAATTTTGTATGAAATTGATAAAAACTGAGTTTGAAAAAACTCACCTCTTATTTACTTTTCAAGTACAGTATAAGCTTCACTTACGATATATGTGATAGTAATTTATTAGTATTTCTTTTTATTTATTTTCTTCTTATTAGAAAGTGATGTAACCAAACATTTATTGTATAATTAGATAGTGTTTCTCATGACTATTAATACATTATTTTAGCTTATAAGTTTGTTATTAATTACTGTATTAAAAGTGATTTTAGAATCACTCTTGACTTAACCAATTAATCCACTGTTTAATCTAATATTAGTAAATCGTGACGTGATAATATACATGTAAGTGAAGGTAATAAATATATAAATTGACTACTAATGCATATATACTTAGTTCCAATATAATTTCTAATGTCATGATATACATAATATATAAAGTTGTAATAAAATTCAAATCATGACATAAAATTGACGCAAAACTGTAGTTTTGATTTTTCAATTGGCCAAGCTAGTTTATGATTATCAGAGTATTCAGTTCAATATTATCTTAATATTTAATATTAATTTTTTAATTATTTATTTAATTTACTATTATATTAAAAGATAATAAAAATTTAATTTAAATAATATCTATATATCATTGCAAAATAATAATTTTATATTTATTTATAATTTATCTTAAAATATTATCAAATTAAATAATTAAAATTTTTAAATATCATAACATAATATTAAACCAAAATTAAATGGAAAATGTTGTCCATAGCTGAATTCTAAAAATTTATTGGATAAATAGATCAGCCCGATAATATATTATCCAAACAAATTCTTGGGGATCATTTATTTGAGAATTGAGAGTTCTATAAATAATATTTTCCAAAAAATACACATAATTTTCTATAGTCTAAAACGCATATAATTGGTGAAAAATATGCCTTCAATTTCAAAATAAAAACCTTTGACTTTCCTGAAATTGGCAAAAAAAATCTTTAACAAAAAAAAAGCATTCTAATTAAATAGCTGAAATTGTTGGAGACTTTTTTTTTTGGGTATTCTGGTCAAACGAAGATGGAACGACTATTTTGAAAAGGTTTGATGATGATTTCGGCAACGAGATGCTTCGAACGAGCATAAACAACCATGATCATTAAATGATGGTTCTTAGAGAAAGGATTTAGGGGGCGTTTGATTCGATGTTATCTTGATGTTATGTAATGTTATCTAGAGAAAATAATTATTTAGTTTAATGACATCTACAAAAAATCTTCTATTAGATTATAAAATTATTAGTTAAAAGATAACATTTAGATATCATGATATCTATATTACATAACATAATACCAAGATAACATCGAACCAAATGCCCTCTTAAGCATAATATTACTTCTATAAAGTTTTAGATAAACTTGCAGAATTTTAAGGAAAAAGAGAGCTGAATTGAAGGCTAATACCTTGATACCGTCTTCTTAATTTGTTAAATGACTCGTTACAAGTATATATCGACTTTTGAAAACTTTCCAGACATGAAATCACCAGTAACACGATATTATTACCCAAGATTTTGAGGGTTAAAAACCAAAGTGGGAATAGCTTCACATAAGTTTCATGACAATATTAGAACTACAGACATTTAAGATGTCATATTTACCACAACTAGAACATAATTAAGTTTTTACATTTTGCAACGTTCCCTGCGAAATATAAATTGTCTTCCGTCGATCATTCCAAGTAAATTTTTTAACCTATTGAGATGATCAAGTACTCTAAGCGGCTTGGTGAAGATGATCGCAACTTAATCATCGATTTCATAAATCTTGACATAAATTAGCTTCACATCTTTGTTCTTCACATGCTCATGGAGTGAATGTTAATATGCTTGCTCCTCCGGTGGCAGAGTGATTCTCACAGATCAAAACAATAGCGGACTTACTATTAATATAAATTTTTGTTGCTCCATTGTGTTAAATTTGATCTCCTTTAACAAACCTCTTAGCCATCTAGCATTGATTAACACAAGAAGATGCTACGACATACTCAGCTTCGCATGTTGAAAGAATAGTAATTTGTCGCTTTTTGACATCCATGAGAATTATGTTTCCAATATAAAACACAAATCCAAAAATATCCCAATAACTATTCGAGTATATATCCAACTAGAAAGTAGCTACTTGTAGCATAGAATTCTCTTAACTGCTTCCAAAGTGATTCTCTTGGTTCATGAATCAGCTCACCAATCCAATGCCATAAATTCAATCCCGGCCTTTTATTTGTAGTATTTTGCCACTAGTCTCGCCTTGTACTTCTTTAACTCTCCCTTGCATTTTTCTTAAGATTGTGAACCCACTTCACGCCAACGAGACAGTCTTTTGGTAAATTATTAAGCTCTGAAGTTCCATTCTTTCCAATAAATTTTATTATCCGTCAGTACCTTCTTTTACTTATCATATGTGATAGCATCTTTAAGAGAACATGTTATCTCGTATAAATCATGGTCGCTGATCCTTAACAAATGATGATGAGGTTCTTCACTTTGCTCCATGACCTGCCTATCTTCTTGCACCATTATAAGTCAATGTTGATGTTTCAATTCTAAACACCATTTTCTTCAAAAAATCCATCTCATCATACAATTATTTTCTCTCCTTCGATTCTTTGGCTCTAACATCATAGCCACAATATGATCGATTTTATGATCCAAAGACCGTAAGATTTTCTCTACCAACCGTTTATCTTCAAAGGCATCGCCATTTCATCGCCATTTAGAATGATTTACCTCCAAACAGATACAATATTATAAACGTACTTCAATGTTGAAGCACTTGATGTGGGAAGCTTAGATTATGAAAAGTTGAAATATTACGCTAATATGGTTCAAACTGAAATTTGGCTTCTAAATCCAAACACTTCAACAATTGAAGGGAGTATAGATTGTAGTACCATAGCAGTGGTTTCTTCAAGTTCAACCCGAGTTCCATGCAGACAACAGAACTCCATTCTTTGTATGCTTCAGACTTCAAAATCCCCAGCCCCCATATTCTGAAATAAAAATATAGAAAAAAAACTTACCCTAAATCATCAAGATCAACTGATCTTATTTTCAAACATAATAACAGAAAAAAAAAAGCATAAACAATGCATGCCATTGACCCATAAAGAACACCATTTTTCAACGTTCACATATTAAGTTGAACTGAAGCAATCACCAGTTTTATTTCCTCTAGTATTTAAAAGAAGCTCTGATGGTCCAGCAACCACATTATAAAAAGTAAAAAAAAAATGAAATTAATAATATCATGTAAAATTAATAACAGATCACAAAACTAACAAGAAAGAGAGAAAAAAGTGTAAAGAAGGATTCATTAATTAGGCGCTAAAGGGAAATGGGGAGTCATCTCAGCGCCACCTGACAATGGCAGAACCCCAAGTGAGCCCAGCTCCAAATCCTGAAGCTGCGATTATATCCCCTGACTTCACTCTGCCAGTCCGCACAGCCTCGTCTAACGCTAGAGGAATGGAGGCAGCACTAGTGTTTCCATAGTTGGCTAGATTTGATATGACCTTCTCTGCGGGGATACGCAAGCGTGTTGCCACGGCATCGATGATTCGCTGGTTAGCCTGCAGATGTAATTTAGATTAGAAGATCAGGTGATTACGATGAACAACCAACTTCTCGGATGAACTTTTCCTCCATGAGATTGGGGAAATATGAGAAGTTGCAGTTGATAATAGTGCAGCATCTTCCTTCACAGGTATAAATTTTTCATTGTTTCATATGGGTTACAGTGATTCTCTCTGACCGCCCGGTTTGGCATGGGCCTCAAATCATCTCAAATCCCTTCAAAAATTATCCACTAATTTTTTATATTTATTTCAAATCTTACACATTTTAATATTAAAAAATTAATTTTATTTCACTTCCTCTACATTCCAACATTAAAATTTAATTTTATATCAAATACAATTCTTAATAATCAAATATCTTTATTTTATATTAAATCATGAAAATAATTTTCTCTCTCTAACCTCAAACAACTCATACCATCCTAAAAACACACTCTTACCGAATAGATTGTGACATTATAAATTTTTTTTTTTGATAGAACATTATGAAAATTACTCAACAACATGACTTGAAATAAATGAAACATCATGCAATACAATTAGTAAAACATTCAAATATATTGATGCTTAATATAAAACATTCACATCAATATAAAAATAGACAATTTTAGATCATGGCATTCAATTCAAAAAAGGCATTGTCAATCGAGAAACCACCCCAAAGCCTGGTCACTATGGTGTCGCCCACAGGTAAGACCTCTAAATTTGATTATTCATCAAACAGCTCCTTGGGAACAGCCTAAAATATTCCTAAACTTGGAATCGTAAGAAAAATATCAAATAAGATACAATTCACTCAATGATTACCCTTCGTCCCCGAAACATATGGGTAAGGAGCGTTGTTGTTTGTGAGGTCTCCAATCATTTCATATTGCTGCAAGGTGATTTGCATGAGATAACTCTCATCAAAGAGGTACAATGAAAAGAATTAAAGAAGTGAAAGTGAAAGCTAATCTTTCGAGTTGTTAAAAATTTACAATTGATGAGGATGAAGCAAATATTACATTCATTGATGCATCAAATCTACTCACTGTTCTCTTATAGGCACTCAGTCACAACATTTCTATTACAACCATTTTGTTGAACCGGGAACCTCAGAACACAAATACTATGATATAACCAACCCCTAGAATGGGAATGTGCATTGAAAAAATGCACACAAGAAGAGTGTCTTCTCTTAGATTTCCTCCTCCCATGCACTGTCAGTCCCACAGCAGAGGGGAATTTTAGTAAAATAGGATGTTTGTCATGAGCCTCAAATCACCTCAAATCCCTCCTAAAACTACCACACTAATTTTTAAAATATAGTTCACATCTTACACAAATTATAAAATTAAAAAATCAATTTTATTTCACATTTCACACAAATTTTCAATTATCAAACAACTTTATTTCACATCACACCAATAAAATAATTCTCTCTCTCTATCCCAAAACAACTATATCATCCTAAAAACAACCCCTTTTTTATATTAAAAAAAAAGAGAGAGAGGGAGCAGTGAAGTGGGGTGGGGTGGTGGGGTGGGGGAGGGTGAGGCCAACTGGAAGGGGAGAGCGTGGGGTGGGGGAGGGTGAGGCCAACTGGAAGGGGAGAGCGAGGAGATGTGTAATTTGATGAATCACTAATAAATTATTAGAATATTTCATCAAAAAAAATCCTATGTGAAACTAACAATAGAACTTGAACCTAACCAACGACAGAAACCAGGTAGTAAATTGGCATAATATAAATTTAGTATAACACTAATCATGAATATAGGCCTATCTTATATTGCTTCATTAATGAATAAAATAGGAGAGAAGCTAACCTGATGAAGTAGGAGCCAATCAATGCTAGAACAAGTGAGGCCAGCTTCTTCAAGTGCTATCTCAATGGACTGAGGCACACAGCGGACAGCAAAGCGGAAAACCTCTTTTCCATTCATTTTTAAGTAAGAATAGGAGGTCTTATTTGGGGAAAATATCGGTGCACCATTCGTGTTTGAGATAACCTCTGTTTCACTGTCCTTTACCATGGCATTTAAGTGTCTAAAAAGAGGAGTTGTAGGCCATCAGGTGACGTTCGACACATTAGGAAGTTGGATTTGTCAATAATAATGGTATTCAGGCAGCCTTGATGAAGAAACTACCTTTGTCCATAGCCATCACTGTGCAAGTCAAAGCCAAGCAATCCATCATCGTCACTGCCACAGGCCTGAAAGAAGTGTGTGTTAATTTTAGGGGATAGAGAACAGCTTTTCCATAGAAGAAAGAGTTATCTGTCAGGAGTGTCGAGTGCTATTCTTAAACAATATTCAACAATAGAAATGTTGCTATAAGACCACGATGATAATGACGGGTGCTATTAGAGAGATTTTTTTACTAGGCTTTTACAAAAAACAGATGCTTTCCATTAAGTGACAAAAATAATTCTCAGTTTACATGAAACTTCACTAGCTGTTTGTGTGCTAGAACACCACGTCGGTCTAGACTATCCATCTGGCAACCTTTTTTATTATTTTTTTTGAAAATCATCTATGTGGCAACTCTAAGTACTCTCAGGCAATCGCAACTAGGGGTGGTTACCGGACCGGAACCGGTCCGGTTGGACCTGGAACCGGTCCGGTCCGGTTTCGGATCCGGTCCTAAACCGGCTAGCTTAGCTTGGATCCAATTCGAGTCCAGTCCGGATCCATATATTTGGGTCAGGTCGGGTCAATCCGGTAAATTAATTTAAAAATACATTTTTTATGTATTTTATAAAAAAATTGTATATTTTGTAATATTTCTCAAAAAATTAACATAAAAACAAAATCTAAAAAATATTATTAATATTAACGAAAATATTTTAAAAAAATAATTACAGTTCGTACAAATATTTCACATTACAAAAAAAATTATTCGTCTTAATTACATAGAATTCTTCTCGAGTACTCCTCCTCTTCTTCTGAACTGTTATCTTTAAATTTGTCCACGAAATTATATTGTTGATTTAATGACTAAGCAGCAAACCAATCCTGTAGACAGGTAAGCATGCAAAGGATTACAGGAGACAAACTACATCTGTAATCTCCTATTATTCTTCCTGTGGTGGAAAAGGCTGATTCAGAAGCTACAGTTGAAGCTTGGGCTGCTAGAACATCTCGCGCCAAAGCATATAGAATAGGATTCTCCCCGAGATTTAAATAGAACTGCAACTCATTCAAATTTGCAGGTGCTTGATTCTGTGTTGTGGATTCGCCAGAAGTTGTTTTTTCTTTCTTTGTGGCAAGAGATCTTTTTGCCGCTGCCGACCTAAGAACGTTGAAAATGTCAGGCTTTTTCTGTGTTCCTGTTTGTATCTCCACACGTTGCACGTTCCTGCTCGCAACCTGCTCACTGTAATAAAGAGAAAATAACTCTTGGAGAGTTGTAAAAACTGATGCTTTTTCGACATCAGTATTACTCCCCAAGAAATCAGAATATTCCGCATAAAAAGTTTCAATAGCTTCGGTTCCCTGACGAGGATCAAGCATAACAGCTATTGAATATAAAAGTGAAATTTTATTTCAATATTTTCTAAATTTTAGTTCCATGTCGACAATAAAAGACCCAAGAATTAGATCTGATCTACACTCTAAACATTTTTGAAACATTTGAAAAACATAAAATAAAAAATAGGCGAAGTTAGATAATAACAACGTAAAAAGCTTTTAGTAGACTCTTTAAAAATAGACAATAATTCCAAAAATTTTTTTAAAAAAATCTAATCATAAGAACATAATTGAAGGTCATGATTAAGTGTATATGAATTGTAAAAAGCAGTTAGCAAATCTTTGTACAGTAAAAGTGACTCGAATAAACGATGAAGTGATTCGATCTAGTTTCAATGGGTAATAAAAGTTTTATAAAATTTTTTCCGGCACTTACGCAAACATGTTTCCATTCACGCCTAACATTTAAATTTAAACGAATCTATTTTGCAGCATGCTTAATTTTATCGATAATTAAATGTTTGAAATTAAAATACATGTTAAAAAGTCTAAAATGACCTTAAAACGGTCATTTTAAGTTTAAAACGATCATTTGACCGCTGTTGAGAGCAGAAACGATCAAATGACCGTTCCATTATAAATAAAAAAATTTAATTTATCCACTGTAGATGTTGCCAGCTGCAGTGCTTGGGGGCAGCACCCGCGCAACGCACGCAGTCGCTGCCCCCCCATTATATATATATATTTATTTATTTATTTATTTATTTTGGAATCGGATAACCAGTTCTGCACTTGCAGAACCAGTCCGGACCAGTTCTGCGACCAGAAACCGGTTAGAACCGGTCCGATTCAACCGGTTCTGGACCGAACCGGTTCTTACTGGACCGGTTCTGGACCGAACCGGTTCTTACTGGACTGGTTTCGGACCGGTTTCGGGCTGAACCGGTCCAATAAGCAACGCTAACCGCAACCCATCCAAATCATAACCGAGCTAAGCCTACATCCAGATCCATGACTGGACCACTGAAGGTTTACTTGTGGGTAGTCATGAAGTGTCCCCAACACATGCAGGATACTTCCAAAACTCTCCCTGGGTAAGTTCAGACAAATTTGAGTTGCTATGACTTGAGCTAGACTTCTAGGCAATATGTAACATCCAGTGCCCCAATATGCAGAGGCGCCTTTGGGGGAAAAACTGTAAAACTAATAATGAGAACTTAATGCAGGACGAATTAATGATGATACAGTTTAGAGATTAGCAAATTATATCTAGCAGAATATCCACAAATTAATGCTAAAATATCAGAAATCGATTTTATAATGTTGAGAAATTAACTAAACCCGCAAAACTAATTACTTTCAAAATTTTAAATAAATTAGATCGAAGGTAATTGAAAAATTACCAATTCAAATTAGGGCTCTATTCGGTTTTCAACAAATCAGAAATAGGATAACAGGATTACGAGATCTCACAATATTTAACCAAAAATAATTAAATTACACTCAATAATGACAAATCGCATAAGCGGAATAAGTTCGAGCAAATTGCAAGTGAGCAGATTGATCTAAAATATTCGATTTAACTAGGTTAAGGGTTGCTGGAATTCGTACCTAAGTCAAAAGAAAATTCAGGGACCACGATGTAATTTCCCAAAATTAGGGTTGAGGCGTGCAGACAGCGCGGAGGAGTGCGGATTGGGCAGTGCGGGCGCGGGTCACGCGGTTGCGGTTTGCTTGCGGCTGGGCGTGGGCACGCGCTGGTGCGGGCGCACAGACTGCGAGGGGCGCGCG
>JAEMOT010000336.1:0-28950 GCA_019297695.1 Apostasia ramifera
TTGATCGTGACAGGCGTTACCTCGTACCCTCGTGCCCGAAGTTATGGAGGTTGATCCTGGGTCGTCGTGGACGATGGTAGGTTGAACCCTCGTGCTCGATGTTTGACCTGGGTCAAGAGTCCTGCAAAACCTGAAGCTGAGTCAGTCAATAACCAATCAAGTACAGGCCTGTCAGGCGCCACGTGTTCGGCCAGGATACAGCGCAGGAACCACGTGTTAACACTAATCTAAGATTCAATGCAATTCATTACTTTTTTTTTTTAGTCAGATCACAAATCGACTATGATTTGGCCCTTTTATATTCAACTCAATCGAGTCGCAATAGATAACAAAGTTTTTTTCAAAAAGTTCATTAATATCTGTAGGTACTTCTTTAAGTGTCCTTCCTACAATAAAATGAGATATTATATTTTTTTCATAATATTCAAACTATTCATATTCTCTTCTTATATTAAAATCAATAAATTATCGCAACTACTGCACACATCATCTTCTTATTAGACACTAATCATTGCAATCTTCATCAATAAAAAAAACTCATAATTAATATATTAATTAATTATTTTAAAATAAATTAAGATCGTATATATGTAGTTGTATTTGTAATTATACAATGCACTAATCCGACCTAGCCCAAGATCCAACTTGAGTCAGATCCAGGTTTAATCAATGAAAGAAAAATTTATTTTAATATTAAAAAGTGTATAAAATATGAAATACTTTTAATTTTAATATTCATATTTATGTTGGTTGTGAAATAAAATTAATTATTATAATTAAAATTTGAGTTGGGCAAAAAAATTGCCTCGAACCAAATGAGGTCTTTAGTATACTTGTCGCAAGTAGCCCACCGTCTCTTGGAAAAAGATAGAGTAGTTTTGGTATTTTATAAAATTTTAATATTAAAAATAAAAATAGATCAAATTAATACATGATATCTAACTTCATGAAGTTGCATCCTAAAGTTAGGGACCTAAATGTATAATTTATCCTGAAATTAATTTTATTTAAACCTTCAAATATTTAAAAAATATTATTTTATTTACTTTGTTTTATAATTGTACAAAGTAATATAGATGAACAAATGTAAATAAATATATATTCAATTGGAGGTAAACATAATTATGCCTTCACTTCAAGGTTAGATGAAATGTAGATAATTATGAAGGTATTTAGTTCAATATTATCTTAACGTTATAACTTATTATTTAAAAAAAATAATTATTTGATTTGATAATATTTTTAAATAATTTTTTAAAAAATTATAAAATTATTAATAAAAAAAGAGATAATTACTTACATGCCACATAATTTAGTTTTATTTATGACTTATCTATTTATTCTTAGTTAATTATGCTATACACACTCAAAATATTTTAAAATTTTACATACACACATTTGAGTTAAAACTTAATCAAAATCTATTTGAAAAAAAAAATCTGTTAGTAAATCATTAAAATTATATTTTTACTTTTAATGGTACATATTTTTTCTCTTCCTTAATACCACACTAAAGCGTTGATTTGTCTTAAAATTAATTCACGTCGCGGATGTCTCCTTCCTTTGCCGCCACCTAAACATGTAGATTTTAAGATTTTCACTCAAAATATATTTAAACATCCTTAAAATAATATGATGAACGGCCCAAATTTTTTGTAATCTAACTATAATTAGGTTATTGAAAAATTATGATTACTCGTTATAATAGAAATAAGTTAAAATGTGTGTATGTAAAATTTTATAATATTTTGAGTGTGCATAACGTAATTAACTAAGAATGGATGGGTAAGACATAAATAAAACTAAATAGTATAGCATGTAGGTAATTATTCCAAAAAAATAATATTTAAATATCATAACATCTAAATAACATAACATAATATTAATATAACATCGAATTAAAACGCCACCTAATAGAATGAACAAACTAAGTTAACATAGCGGGTTAAAATTATGTGATAAATTTAATTTTAATATTCCATAATATTAGCTAATGAATGAAATGATCATTGAGTTGATCTTTCTGACTTTTTATTATCATGATCTATATTTTATTTGATTAACAAACAATAATTATAATATTTTATATCTAAAATGGTATCTCTCTATAACATTTTTTTTTTACAATAAATATTAGATAGAAATGCTAAATAAATAACACACGAATCTTCGTGCCTCCTCCTTCGGAAATTTTAATTCATGAAAATTAATGACAATGCTATCCGGTACCAAAATAATGTTAATTTATTTAGTGTGAAGGAAGTGATTAAGTTTGGTCATGGATGTATAATTTTAATATGTAATTATTTTTCTTTTATGTCCTTTTCAATAATATATATCTTTTTGATATCAATCTATTAGATATTTGGATTTAATATCAATCTCAACTAGTTCATTCTAATTTAAACGCATGAAAATTTTCATCATTGTAGTTTTCAAATTAGTCGAAGTGATCCGTTAGACTGAAATATTCTTATTATCGATAAAAAAGACTCAATAGAGAAAATTATCTCTAATTATTAGGCCGATATGGCATCTTTATCAAAGAATTTGAACAAATTTTCGAATAAGTCAAAATAATTCAATAGAAAATGACATTTATTAGATCTCTTTATTAATACCAAATGAATTATTTGCACGTTCTTTCAAATTAAATGACTAATTTAACTAATTTGAAAACCAAAAAGATTAAGTTACGCATAATATGAAGTTAGTTTATTTTATTATTGTATATTGTATTTGATATGAAATAGAATTAGTTATTTTATTAAAATATGTGTAGAATGTAAGATAAAGTGAAGCATGAGCATCGAAGGCTTCACCTACTCGATGTAATGAAGTTCTATTAGTCACTTGAATAACTCGATGACACTATTTTCTGTACCAAAATAAAATGTGAGAATCGAAAATGAAGAGGCTCATGAGAAATTAAAGAACTTATTTGTAAGTTATCTCTCAAAAAAGTTAAATCCTTGACGGGGGACTGTGGTTAGGGGAAAATTTTTGGGTTCGGATAGCTCGCCACGTCATATTTTCGGAGCTGCCTATAACAAGCACTTTTAACTTAATGTGCTTGTTATAGAGATTTCTATAACAAGCACCTATAACAAGCAGAATTTTTAGATTTCTATAACAAGCACTTTTAACTCTATAACAAGCACATTTATACCTATAACAAGCAGCTCCGAAAATGTAACGTGGCGAGCTATCCGAACCCAAGTATTTTTCGTGGTTAGGAGGCTTAGAAGAACACGAGAAAAAAGGAGGAGATCAACACCATTGTGGTCACCAAACCACTGGCCAGCTACTGCCCCACTAAGAAGGGCTCAAACAACCCTCCTCGTTGCCCTAGCTGGCATGCCATCGCCCGCCATGCCCAGCTACCTCCACCACTAGTCTTCCTCCTCCGTTGTTGTCGGTCGAGATCCTTAGATTAATGCAACATCGATCTCGACAATTGATGTAACGTTAATTGCTCAATTTTTCTTATAATTCTATAAATATTATTGTTGACAAATCGAACACCTTATATCAACTTTATGAACTACTAAGCCCTCAAATATTAATAACGATAAATAACATATAGTTTCTCGGTGCAGCTTCCTGATCACCAATTTCAAGACGCCAAATATTGGGTCACACTTATTGAAAAATATCGAGAAAAAAAAAAGATTTTATCCGCTACAATTCAAATTAATTGGATTTACAATCAGATTTCATCAATGAACTCAATTTTAACTAAAATTGATCATGCAGATAAATATGCAAATAGATATGTTTGCAAAGCATATACGAAAATTCCCAAATTCTAAATTTGTTTTTTTATTTCAAATAATTAATTAATCTGCCGTTGAGAATAATCAAATACCAATGATTATTTTATTTTATTTTATTTTATTTTATGAGGATAATCTTTGAAGAAGATCTTTCAGTCTGCTTGGATGAAGCTTCCAGGTGGATGTAAAATGAAGGTCAAAGCTTATAATTTATAAATTTTGTAATTATTTTGAAAGCAACAGCTTGTTTTAATTTTAATTAAAATAGGCAAATTGCATGCCAAGGCCTATAGTTTGAGTTTGTTGTATATGGATCTGAACTTTTACAATTTTTATAAACTTAAGCCTCCCATTGTGTTCAACCATCAACTGAGTCTCTTGAGTCGTTAAAACTCGTCATCTACTCCTCTAGAAAGAGTATTGTCGCTGTGCTAATTCATAATTTAAAAATTCTTTTTTTAAATCTCTAAATGAGGAACGAATGAAACTCTAAAAAAGCCTCACATGTAGCCATTTAATTAAGAGTGTTCACAAGTTTCGTATAAATTGTTCACGAATTTCAATGAGCCGAACATCAATACATTCAGACTCGTTTGTTTTTGAGTCAGGCTCATTTGTTAATTTGAATGAACTAAATATGAATGAGCACTTAGCAATATGAGTAATATAAATTAGATTTTTTTGAGGCATTTACATGTATGTCATATAAAATTTTAAATATTATATTTTGTTCAAATGCATGCCACATTATTCAAATTTTATAAAGAATATGACGTGAAGTTAATTTTCAAAATTTTGTGAAGCATATAAGTAGTATTTTTTGGGTAAATATCATGTATATTTCTGAGTTTTTGGGATAATATCAAATAAGTTTATAATTTTAAGAACTTTCAATATAGTCCTTGAGATTGCAATTAATATTTCAATTTGTAGGAATAGTAATGAACCAGGTATAGGTCAGGTTATACAAAATTCATACCTGCTCTGCAATCTTTCAACTATTACCATTCCCTCCCCACCCTGCTCCGCCCCACCTCTTTTTATTTGCATAATGATTTATTTTAAATCAAAATAAGAACATAAAATTATTTTAATCTTAAAATTATATAATTTAGTCGAAGCTATAATTATGCTATGGAAGCAATAAATAGCATAAGTAGGTAATGTTAGGTATAGGAGGTATGAAACTTAGACCCAATGTGAAGGGGCACAAGGGTAAGAAGATACCTAGAGGGATTCAAACCCCTCCAACTATGATCATAATTGGCATTGATTGAGTCGACAACCAGTCAGCAAGGCGACACTGGTGGCGTTCTAGATCCGGTGAGGCGTCAAGTGGAGGTGGCAGCGGGTCCCTTAACGAAGGGTGGCAACAGCGTCATCCCTCGCAAGTAGCAGGAAGGGGAAGGCGGCGATAGTGACCACTGCCGTCCAAAGGAGGAGACGACAATAATAATCAAAATTAAGTGACATCTAAATGTCACCTTAAATATAATTGAGAGAGACAATATTAAATTTATTTTTAATTATTATTTTTAAAATATAATAACATTAAATTAAATAAATAATTATTTAAAGATAATACAGAGATCCAAATATCACTGAGTGTTTTGTTAATACTAAACCAAGAGCCTCCATAAATATTTTAAGCGAGTCTCGTTAAATCTCAATATTTTTTAAAATAAACAAAATGCTAAGAATTATTAAAAGAAATTCAATGAAAGGAAAGAAAATCACATAATTGAGCGCTAAAAAATTCAAATTATGATATCTCTCATCCCTAGAAAATTTATCGGGAATAGAATACTTTTCTGGTAAATACTAATTTTAAGCTCAATTCGGTTGATTTTGTTTTCATCTCTCTCATATTTCAATTATTACGAAATTTTGAATATATGCTAATATGACTCGAGAGAATATGTTAGTTATTTTTTTTAGTTTTTATTTTATGTTCACCTATATATAATCTTGTATTCTCCATTTTAATCAGTAGAATTCAATTAAATTATCTCGAAGATTATTCTCATAAATCAGTGTTTCTTCTTCCTCATCAAATTTGTGTGTTTTCACGTTTTTGGGGGGATGGATTGCAATCTTCGCAAAGACAAAGCAGTGGAGCATGCGAACATCATTCATTGAGATTGCACATCCCCGGATGCTTCCGGCACCACAAGGGCTGAATGGGCTCCGCCCTGATCCCCCTGCCGACCATCCGATCTCGCCACTCGCTCAGCCGATCCGCCGCCTCCGCGCTCCTCCTCCTCCCCTTTTCGTCTCTGTTCCCCGACCACATTGCCTCCGCCATCGCCGCCGCCCTCGGCCACACCCTCCCGTCCAGCACCTCGCGGTCCGCCTGCTCCGACCACAGCGCCACCTCCCCGCCCATCACCCTCGCAGCCTCCTCCCCTTCCAGCCCCTCCGTTATGTCGTAGTTGTAGATCCTCTGCCAAGTCTTGAACGGCCCGCACCACGAGCCACCGTCGCCGTCGGCTCCGGCGGGGCCGTCGTAGCGGCTGTCGTTTCCGACGAAGTCGCCGTGGCCGCAGTCGAGGTAGTAGAAGTCGGAAGAGGAGACGATGGCCCGGTACCCGGCGGAGACGATGCGCTTGGTGTTGTTGGGCCCGTTGTTCCACGTCTGGAGGATGGCGGTCTCCGGCGGGAGGATCGCCGGCGAGGAGAGCTTGACGTTGGGTCCGAGCACGACGTCTTCCCAGTAGACGGCGGTGCGGTTGAGGGAGACGATGAAGGGGTGAGTGGAGTTGACGAAGGTGTCTAGGAGGTTGTCGAGAGTGCCGCCGGCGGCGAGGAAGGAGCGGACGGAGGGGTCGGTGGCCCAGCAGGCCGGGGCGACCTCGTCGGCGCCGGCGTGGAGGAAGGGATCGGGGAAGAGGGAGGCCACGTCGGCGATGACGCGGCGGTGGAGGTCGTAGGTCTTGGGGTGGAGCGGGTTGAGCTGGCCGGTGCCGGGCTCGGCAGCGAGGCGGCCGGCCCAGTCGCCGGTGCCGTTAGGGAGCCAGAACATGTTGGCGCACGTGACGATATCTGGGTGGGCCACGGCCCATGAGCCCGTGTGCCCTGCGGGATGTTGAACAGTTATTAAATGAAAAAATTTATAAAAATTTGTAAATGTCTTAATAGAAAATAAAAATTAAATAAGTTTATAATTTTAAAATCTTTTCTATGAGTTTTATATAGTTAATATATAAGTTTCAATCAAGTAATCTTTATTTGATTTAAATAAAATTTATATTTAAATTAAATATATAATTATAATAGTCAAAATTATTCGTCCTCTCTCCCACCTCCGGCAACACGGCACTTCCCACACTTACTAGGCCGGTGCACGCCCTAAACCTGTGTGCAAGGGCCAGTGTGGGGGGAGACATTGCACGCACGCAGAGCCGCAACGTGCCTAGGGGATTGCACGAGTACATCGCTGCGGGCCTGAGCACGTGCAGGGCCGCCATGCACAACAAGGCGCACAACATCCCAGCACATGCGTAGGCCCGTGCGAGTGAGCAGCCACGGCTGCTGCGCCGCTAACGAAGCTAAGAGAGAGAAGAATAATTTTGTTATTTTATAATTACATATTTAATTTAAATATAAATTAAGTAAAAATAGTATGATTTAAATCTAAATATCAAATATAAAATTTTATTAAATTTTTTTTAAATCATTAATCTATTTGATATTACCTTTAAATTTTAAAAATCTAAAATATATTTACTCTTTATTTTTTTTTTACAGTATTAAATATTTTATTCTTACGTGGCAGTACATTAAATAAGAAATATACCAAGTCATTGAGTTATAAAAAAGCTTCATATTTTAATTATTTTGAAATGGTATTTCTAATATCCCAAATTTTCCCAATGACTACTTTACTTTAAATTGTTTTATTTATTTTATAATGGTCAAGTATCTATTAATAATAAAATTTAGCTGAGGCATTAATTATAAGAAATAATTACCTACATGTCATACAATTTAGTTTTATTTATACTTTATCTATCTATTTTTAATTAATTATACTATGCATACTCAAAACATTACAAAATCTTACATACACACATTTGAGTTAAAACTTAATCAAAATCCATTTGAAAAAAAATATTATATTAGTAAATTATTAAAATTATATTTTTACTCTTAATAGTATATATTTTTCTCTTCCTCAATACCACATTAAAGCGCTGATTTGTCCTAAAATTAATTCAAGTAGTGAATATCTTCTTCCTTTGTCGCCACTTAAAGATTAAGGTTTTACAATTTTCACTCAAAATATATTTAAATATCTTTAAAATAATATGATGAAAGGCTCAGTTTTTTTGTAATTTAATTATAGTTAGGTTATTAAAAAATTATGATTATTCATTATAATAAAAATAAGTTAAAATGTGTGTATGTAAGATTTTATAATATTTTGAGTGTGCATAGCGTAATTAATTAAGAATGGATAGGTAAGACATAAATAAAATTAAATTGTGTAGCATGTAGGTAATTATTTCTAATTATAATTGTCAAATTACTTTAATTAATTATTTTCAACATATGGGAGTAGTGACACGTGCCAACCATATGCATATAGCTGGTATTTGTCCGTTTGATAAACATTGGATGCCAAGTTACCAAAGTTATGTTGAGAAAAATATATATATAATTAACTACTTTTTTTGCATTCTAATTAATTATTTCATAATTTAATTGATTAAGTTAATTTGCTTATAGGTTCCTAAAATTTAATCTTGATTTAAGTTTTAAAATATTCATATTTAGCTACTAAAAATATATTGATTCTTTAGTAACACATTTTTTTTTTTTGAAAAAAGCCCTTTTTGGATGTTAGGGTAAAATAATTTGCAAAATTTAATTTCCTAATATTGAAAACCTTAAGTATATCTTAAGTTCATATAAAAGCTTTTATTAATTTAATTTTACTTTGTATTTTACATAATTTTTAGGGCAAATACATCTGAATTATATTATAATATAAACGCAGTGACTTGAATGTAATTTTCCTATTTTAAAAGTTTTAGGTGAGACGAGTTACCTGGAGCATCAATCTCCGGCAGGATCCTGACGCCATGGCTCAACCCAAACTCAACCAGCTCCCTCACCTCCTCTGGCGAGTACGTCATCGCCGGCGAGTAAGCCCCCTTCTCCGCCAGCTCCGGCGCCGACGGCAGCATGATGGGGAACGAGTGCGAATCCGTTATGTGCCAGTGGAACACGTTCATCTTGTTCGCCGCCATCGCCGCCACTGTCCGCTTCAGATCCTCCACCGGATAGTAGTTCCTTGAGGTATCCAGCATCAGGCCGCGGTGGGGGAACAGCGGCCGGTCGGTGATGGCGATGCCGGAGGCGACAACCGGCGGGTCTCCCCAGGCGAGCTGCGAGAACGTCTCGAGCCCGCGGATGGCTCCCCAGACGGTATCGGCGGCTAGGAATGCGGAGACGGCGGCGCCGGCGGACGAGTTGACGGAGAGGGTGTAGGATTCGCTGACGCCGTGGCGGAGGGGGGCGGAGGGGTTGGAAACGGAGAGGGAGAGGGAGAGGAGGGGAACAGAGGAGAGGGGGACGGCGGGGGAGACGAAGGGACGGTGGCGCTCGGACAGGATGAGGCCGCGGTAGCGGTGGGCGGCGGCGCGGAGGTGGCGGTGGTGCGGGCGGGGGAGAAGGATGCGGAAGTTGGGGGAGAGGGGGACAGCGGCGGGGTCCGGCCAGGAGACGGCGGCGGGCATGGGCCAGAGGGCGATGGGCAGAGGATTGGAGGAGATTAGAGGGGAGAAAAGGATGAGGGGGAAGAGGAGGAAGAGGAGAGGAGGAGGGGAGAGAAAGGGGGGTGTTGAGCAGGCCATGGGAATTTGGGAGTATTGTTTCTCTTTCTTCTTGGAAGGAGGAAGCAGAAGAACAAGGAGAACAATTTAAAGTGAATTTTTTAGGGTAAATTAGATCAAAGTTTAAATAATATAATACATAACATAATTTTAAAAATTTAATATCTAAATTCATTTTTATATATAAATATATAACTCATTTTTAAATTTTTTTAATTATATATATATATGACATCATATATATATCGCTTGCTCGTCTCCATCTCCCACTCTCGCTCTTCGTCGACGGCCGCCCAACCTTGCACCTAACGGTGTTAATATGGATCAAAAATCGAAAATTAATAGAAAATTAAATCGATTTTAGATTAAATCGAAATCGAATCGATCTAAATGAGCCAACTAACGAGCTAAAAATTCAACTCGGTAATAATTTCTAGTTGATTTTGAGCTGGGTAGGCTTGGCTCGATCTAGCTCGAAATCGGCTCGAATTAAAATACATTTTATATTATAATACGTATATTATATATATATATATATAATAAACCGAGCTGATCTCGAGTCTGATCAAGTCGAGCTTACCTGGCTTGAGATTGGCTTAAAAAAAATTGAGATTTGATTCATTTTCGAGCTGGCTCAAAAATGAATCGAAATCAGCTCGAAGTCGATTAGAATCAACTCGAGCCAGCTTGAAGTCGATTAGAATCGACTCGAGCCAGCTCGAAGTCAAATCCAATCGAGCTCGAATCGATTTTTCAATCGAAATGTAATCAATCCGATTCGAGCCGGTATTGACCCAGCTCGAAATCAGATCAGTAACAGCCCTACTTGCACCTTGCACAAGGTTGTGCAGTGTGGTAGCACGAAGCTGCTTGGTCTATAAGCGCAGTTGCAAGGTGTGTGTGAGAGAGATGTCTTACGTATTTTATAAAATTATAATATTAAAAAAATTAAAAATAAACACAATTAATATTATGTAACTCGAATTCACAAATATTAAATTTTAAAAATCAAAGACCCGTGTAATATTATACTCTAAAATCAAAGACTTATATGTAATTTACCTATAAATAAATAATTGTAAGTTTAAATTCACATATAAGTTTAAAAGAGTAAACCTCGTAGCACCAATTAATGGTTCTTAACTTTGAATCCAAATAAAATTTGTACGTAACAAAATTATCATATTGGCAAAAGAAATTATTGTTATTTATGTAATACCATTGCTACATCGATCAGTGCCACATATAAATTTCAGTTGAATTCAAAGTTTAGGATCAACTATAATGCTCTACATTGTCAATCGCAAATCATGACTCATTAATTCAAAAAAATGAGCATTTTATATGATGTATATAAGTCAAGTGTATGTAATTTATGTAAACGTACCATTCAAAGCTCATATCATGAGTCATAAATACTAATGTGATCATAAAAATTAATAATGCGATGATCTAATATATTTTAAATGACATTAAAATTCCTATATAGGCCTAAGTAACAATGATGTCATATAATTATAATAATTTTTTTATCGATATGACACTATTGACACAAAAGAATTTTAGTTAGATTTAATTATTTATTAGAGATGTATATCAATTTTTTTATAATGAAAAGATATGCAGCATTATTCATCAAAATACACGTCAAACCAACCTATACAACTATTTATTATTAAAAAAAATTAAAATTTTGGCCATAGGGAGATTAGACAAAATTTTCAAATAGATACATATTTTTTTTAGGGATAATTACCTACATGTCACACCATTTTACTTTATTTATGCGTTAACTGTTCATTTCTTAATTAATTACGTTATGCATACTCAAAATATTATAAAATCTTACATAAACACACTTAAATTAAAACTCAGTTAAAATCTATTTGAAAAAAAAATATTTCGTTAATAAATCATTAAAATTATATTTTTACCTTTAATAGTACATATTTTTTTTTCTTCCTCGATGTCACACTAAAGCGCTGATCTGTCCTAAAATTAATTCACATCGCGGATGTCTCCTTCCCTTGCCACTACCTAAACATCAAAGTTTTAAGATTTTCACTCAAAATATATTTAAATATCCTTAAAATAATATGATGAACGGTTCAGATTTTTTATAACCTAACTATAGTTAGGTCATTGGAAAATTATAATTACTCATTATAATAAAAATAAGTAAAAGTGTGTGTATGTAAGATTTTATAATATTTTGAGTGTGCATAGCATAATTAACTAAGAATGGATGGGTAATACATAAATAATATAAAATAATATGACAAACAGGTAATTATCTTTTTTTTTAATTTCATCATTTACGTTTGGTAAATATTTGTTTAATCTATGAACGGTGAATCAATTTATAAAATATTTTATTTTTTGTGTGAAGTACATTTTCTATAGATTTAGTATAACAATAATAACGATAACAACAATAATGAAAATAATAATAATAATAATAATAATAATGTAAAAATATATTTAGTACCGTAATCGTATTATAATTATGGTTTCCTAAGTTAGGTATCACGGCAAAGTTTGATATATATAATATCAGATCAAATTAATATATAAAAAAATTGAACATTTTTTATAGATTTGTTTTATAATTTTTTCATTATAGATTAAATTAAACAACTGCATTTTATATCGAGTTTTATAATTTTATTTTTAGGTTAAAATGTTTTTTAAGACTAATTTTTTGTACATATAATTTCTCATGATTTAATTTTTTTTATCTGATATATAAATATTTATGTATTTATTAGTGAAATTTTTCATGAAAAATCATTAATAACAATGTTCGAGAATGACTAAAAATGAGAATATATTAAAAATGAGAAGAAAATGAAATCAAGACCTATTTTTGGCATATGAAGTGGAAATCTTAAAATAAAAAAATTTGAAAAGTGAAAAATTTAAAATCGAAATTTTGGGGAAATAAATTTATCAGAAAATCGAAGCATGCCCATAATTTACTCGATTTAAATTAACTTCATTTTTTTCGGCTTGAAGTTAGCTCTTTTGAAAAATAATCGATTTGGTATCTATGTAAATGTATTTATTTAGAATTTTTAAATATATTTCATAAATTTCTATATACATATATAGCAATAGTTTATATTAAAAAAAGATGAGATTAAAATTAAAATTATAATTTTATATTTTAATATATACTTTTTATGTATATGCCGTGTGGGACATAATTAATTTTACTTAAAAAATAATTAATTAAAATTAAACAAATGTGGCAAATTAAAATCATAATTTAAGCAATTTTTATAAAAAAAAAATTCAACGTACGTATCTTCTTAATTATTATATACCGCTGGGGATAATTAGATTCGTTGAAAAGGCACAGTTACAAACCGATACCTCAATTTAAAATAATCCTTAAAGTGATCCTCTTTCATTTTAATTGCAAGTTTTTTTTTTAAACAGACATAAATAGGATAAAATGAGGAAAATTATGATAAAAAATGAGAAAATTTTTAAAAAAATTACAGGTGCTAGAGAATTGAGATGAACGACGAAATATTTATATTCATACTCATAAATTGCATCTAAGTTGTTGAGGTTGAAAAGAGAATATAAACTAGTCCTAATTTTAAAATGTTTCACATTAGAGCCCCTAGATATAATTTGTACTAACAAATTTGGTCTAAAATATTATAGCCGTATTAAATGAAGGTAAATGGCTGTTTTATTTTTGAAATTTCTATGTAATCTAAGATAATGAGTTTATTTCAGATAATTTTTTTTCTATATTATAGTGATTGTGAGGATTAAGTAAGAAGTATTTTAAAGTATAAAAAAATTTTAATGATTATTTTAATTAATATTGATAATTTATATCAATAGAGACGATGTTAACTGATAGTAATTAATCTGGAGGGCTAATATACTCATATTAATACTACATTTGAGAGATTTGTGTGTTAATATAAATTATACTTGAAATATCTGTTTTATAAATTTTTAAAAATTAAAATTATTTTTTACTCTCTTTCCAACTTTGGAAATTAGATTCAATTATCCTACACATATTTATGTATTATAAAAGTTTCTCAAATGTTTTAATAGTTAAAAAAGGTGAACAGAAAAAGATTTTATCAGTATTACTATAATTTTTTTTTATCAGTATTTATTAGTGCATCTATACTACTTTTTAAACTCATAATTTTAAGTAAACATTTTAATCCACTTTTTGGCAAATAAAGTGGCACACAATTAAGTTTAAGTGAATTTTAAAATTTAAAAAAATGAATACAAATAATATTTAAATAGGGATACATTTGATCCTAGAATATATTTGAGTTTATTTTTGAAAATAGATACTATTAAAAGTCCAATTAAAAATTGGTTTGAATATTTAAATTTATTTAAAGCAGAGAGAGTACTTTAATCCTGTTTAAATTAAAATTTTAATTTAGACAAAAACAAAATTACATCTAGATCTTTGACTTTACAATAAAATAAAATTTGTTTTAATTATGATGAGTTTTTAAATTTTCAAATATGATCTTAATCAAATCAAACTAAATTAAATCTGCATAAAACTAATATAGGAATCTCCAAGTAATCTTACTCAATTTGAATTTAAATTTGATTCAAAATGTGATGTCATTCTGGCCGTTAGATTCAATATCGATTCGTGTTCCCACCAGATGACTTGCTACTAGACATGCTACACTTTTGGCCCTAATAGGTGTGACACATGCATCTAGCCCCGATGCATGCCACAATTTCTTTTTAATTATAAAATTGAATATCATGGGAAGAGATACCAGATTTAGCGGGAAAATATTTTGATCATTCTTGAAAGTAAAATATTTTGTTCATTCATTATGCTACAAATTTTATCATCTGAGTAATTCTTTGAATTTTATATTATTAATTTTTTTTTAAATTCTAATTATACTTTCGCTTTTTTGGCTGCCGACGCAGAGATAATACAACATTGTACCTAAAGTTAATTTATAAAGTTTTTAGAACATTTGAATATTGGCTTTAGTATGTCGTACTGTTCCTTCAATTATTAGCTAAAATTAATATCTGAAAATACTAGAACCTCTTGGGACTAGTTTTTGGGGGTGATCAATATCATTTTATTTATTTTATTTGCAATCAAAATTTTTAAATCACTACTTTTTTTTTTCTTTTTTCACAAAAATAACTTCAAACGAAAGGATCCAAATGATCGAGGAGTTCAACGGTCAACTATGCGAATATCGATTATAAAAAGGAGTAAATTATATCTAAGTCTTTGACTTTAAAGTATAATAATATTCAGATTCACATTTTTAAAATTTTATCATTAGAGTCATTTTTTGAATTTATTATTATTAATTTTTTTTAAAATTTCAATTATACCCTCCCTTTTTCTACTGCCGACTCAGAGAGAGAGAGAGTATAATTGGAATTTTAAAAATTTAATAACAAAAAGTTCAAAAAAGTACCTACATATTAAATTTTAAAAATCAGGGATCTAGATGTTAAAAGATTGAAAATATAAACTTAAGTGTTATTTTACTATAAACTCAGGAAGCCATGTGTTATTTACCCTAAAAATACTATTCAAATATCGGGATCTTACTCACTACAATAGGCCCAATAACAAAAGCTGATGGGCCGACAATAGGCCCAATAACAAAATCCTTGAAATGCGGGGGCAAAGAAGAAGCCCAGATCCCTCTTAAACCACTCCAAAACCCTAGAAGATAGGGCAGAGGGTCGAAGTTGAGAGAGAGAGAGGCGCTTTCGACGCTGTTCACTTTCTCCATCTGTTGCGCCGGACATGGCCTTCTCCGCAGTCATCCGTCGTGCTTCCGCCGCTGCCGCCGTAAAGGCGTATGCTGGGTTTTGCCGCAGGAGCCGCCGGAGCCACCACTTCGCTCCCCTCCAACCCTTTCTTCCCGGAACCATGCTTTCGCGAGGAGAAAGAAACAGGGTTCCCTCTTCCATCTCTCCTCTCGCTCGCTTCTTTTCATCGCTGTCAAAGAAAGAAGACGCGGAGCTTCTTCAGATAATCGAATCGGAAATTGAGTGCGCCAAGGAGGATATCCGAGAGGTAAGGTTTCCGTTAGGGTTTCTCCTTCCTCAAACTCGTATGATTCTCTTTCTCATCTTCTTACTTCTCATGATATTGAATCCCCTACAATGGTCTTTTTTTTGTCCATTTCCGCGATGCAGACACGGATCATCCTCCAAGATGTAGATAACTATAAGTATGATTTAGTGATTTGGAATATGATTTGAAAGCTCCTTCATGATCTAGATTTGTGTATTTTGTTCATATCATGTTGCCTTCAAGCCTAACTCATCTGTATGATTCCAGATTTTGTTTCTGTTTAGGATCATTGAACAATATTTGGCTTGATTAGAGTTGATAGCCTTTTTCTATGTTTTTCTTTTAGAGGAGAAGATCTGTTTAGCACCCGAGAATATTGCCCTACTGTGGGGTGAGACTCATTAAATTATGTGTGCTTGTAGGTGTGTTTGCTCTCTACTTGATTGTTTCTCTTAAGAACTGGGAGCCTATGATTATGAGCCTCCCCCTCATAGTTATGATTCTTAAATCTATTAAACCTTGTCCTTCTCTGCCCCTCATACCCTGTTTTGTATAAGGGGGAAAAATGTGATTTCAGCATGAAGAAGTTTATAGTTTGTGGAGGTATGGAAGTTGATGTTTTAAATTAGGCTTGTTCTATGCATAAAGTAGAAGTCTATTTCTGATGTGCTTCCTTTTTTACTCTTTTTTCTCGTATTCTATATCTTCTGCCATTATCATCATATTTTTCACATGTGCCATGCTTTATAGTTTTGTTGTTTCAATTAGTGGGATATGAAAATGTTAACCAAAGTGATGGGAGTTTTAGTGAAGCATAAAACTTGGTTTAAGTGGGTAACTAGGTCCGTAACATAAATCATATTTGTTGGGTCCAAATATATTTACTTGAGTATTTTTTTTCTCCCATAATTGCACTTATGGTGAAACATTTATTTCATGCAACCCTCCTCGATGTTTTTGAAGATGGGTTGCAATAGTTTCACTATATATGACTCATTTCAGTGGTATGGAGGAGAATGAGATGTAGATATAGTAGAAAGTGAATGGCTAAACTAGAAGGGAGTACTTTCTATTCTAATTACAATATAATGTTGCTATATTTGAGCTGAAACTTTCAATGCTTTTGGCAACAAAGGCGCGATTTAGCAAAATTCTCTATCGGATATATTAAGATTGGATGACTAGTAAATTGGATACTTTGGATTTTTGTTTCCTTACCTTTAAAGCACATTTGATGCGTTTCAATAGAAATATATTTGAAAGCTTATGGTTGGCATATTTTGCTGTTGAACTATTAAAATATGCTCAGGTAGAGGAAGTTTCGAAAGAATTTCCATTTCAAATTCAAGATGATGAGGGGGCAAATATTGTAATTTTAAGGAGGGACTACATTGGTGAAAACATTGAGGTTGTGGTTTCCATGCCTAATATCGATGTCGACCCTGATCATAATGAAGGGGAAGATGACCAGGGAAGTCGGGGAGATGAAAAGGCTAACCAGCCGACCATTCCTCTAACAGTGAACATCAGCAAAGGGAAAGGAGTTAATTTGGAGTTTTGTTGCACTGCATATGCTGATGAGCTTGTAGTCGACAGCTTGTCTCTTCATAAAACTGAAGAATCTGAGGATCGTTTACTCGCGTATGAGGGTCCTGATTTTGAGTAAGATTCTACTAACTCTGTTTCCTTCCTGCCGTTTTTTGAAAAATATTAAGTAACTATATTAGTTATATTTACTTATAAATTTACATTTTATGCTATACACTATTATGGTGAATGTGTTTTAATTTTTTTTTTTTTGTGAAGAAATGTATTAAGTTTTACACTTTTATAGTTGTGCTATTGTAGAACATTGGTTAGAATGGAATAGGTCTCATAGTCCATTAATCTAAAATCTGGCATCAATAATAGCTTTCTACATAATAATAACAACAATAACAAACCCTTTATCTTACTAGATATGGTTGGACACATGATTTGTTTGTTTTCATTGCATTCCATCAAATAACAACTTATCTAGTCTCCAAGTATGTAAAATTATTTTTTAGGGTATGTTTGGTCCTCATGCCTTTTTGGTTATGCCAAATGCCAAAATAATTTATTCATTATAAAAATTTAAAAATTTTAAAATAATTATTATTATGTTATACACAACTTTCAATAGAAAAATAATCATTTTATTTTGTATCTTTTAGTATTTTCAATATCGTAATTAATTTTATTTCGCATTCTGTATAATGTTTAACATAACTAATTTTATTTTTCATCACACACATATGTCAAAGCATGACATAAATTTTATGGTAAGACTAAGTTGGTCTTATTACGAAACAGATCATTATAATTTCTTGTTTGCCTTTTTTGGCCATTGTCTTTCACTTCTTATATTGGTAACATTCAATAGTCAAAATTTTCTTGTCAGAGCTTTTATTGTTCTATGATTTATATGTCCAAATGATCTAAATCGATTGTTCTTAAGTTTTTTCTCAATTAAGGCTACTCCAATCTTTTCACAGATATATTTTTTTTTTCATTTTTTTCTTTCATGTATACTTATTCATCCACTTCGGCATCTTTATTTTTGTGATGCTTAATTTATTTATTTATATGTTTTTGCTTTGTAGGCCAACATTTAGTACAATATAACATCATTGACCTTACTACTATTTTGTATAAAAACTTTAGGCCTGAGTCAGGTTTTTTTATTGCATAACACAACAAAATTCGTTTTTCTATTTTATTCATTTTACTTGAATCTTTGTTAATAACATCATTTATTTCACAAATATTTTATATGATTGATACTAGATACTTAAACCACTTACTCTTATTGATAATTTGATCACTAATTTGCCTTCCCAATATACGTGCTTTTATCTTGACTAAATTTATGTTCTATATATTTAATCTTAAAACTATTAAGACGAAAAATTTTAAATTCTAAATTATTCTTTCATAACTCGAGGTTCACCTTATTCTTATATTTAATTTTCTTAATAAGAAAAATATTATTTGCAAAAAGAACAAACAAAGGCAATTTTTCTTAAATATGTTTAGTTAAAACCTCCATAATCAGTGCAAAGAAATGTGAATTTAAAATCGAATCTTGGTTAGTGTAATTCAATTGTAATAAAGAAATCTTTAGTTGTCGCTTAGTTGGATAAAGACTTTTAGTAGTAGTTTTTGTTGTTGTAGAGAAATCTTTAGTCAAGCTCTATTTTGTCCAAACACAAAAAAACAACTCTTTTTATACACGTCTTTAATAAACAAAACGAACCCCTTTCTACATGAATTAAATTCGATTCTTTTATTTCCCATGGATTGCAGTGATTTGGATGAGAATCTCCAGAAAGCATTCCAGAAGTACCTTGAGATACGTGCTATATCGCCTTCGACGACCAGCTACTTGTACGAATACATGGTAAGCAAAGAAGACAGGGAGTACTTGCGGTGGATGCAAACTGTTAGGCAGTTCATTGAGAAGTAGTTTGAAGAACGTCTGGTGATTCAGCGAGGTTGAAGATCGATCTTATCCCCATTCTGAAATGAAAAGATCTTGAATGCTGGTAAAATTTTCAGAGCCTAAAAAGAACCAGACAACTCTCTGCAGTTTCGTTTCTTTGTTCCTCTTGATTGAGTTCTACTTGGGAATTATTATTGCTGGACGAGAATTGAATATTCTGATGATATTTCTTTGTTTCTTTGTTTTCTTCTGGAGGCAGACCACTCCCACTTCCAACAAGTTCTCATTGGGAAGCTCATGCTTATTTATTTAAAGAGGTTCTTTGAATTTAAGGAATATTTAGTTAAATATTATTGTGATGTCATGTTATGTCATTAAATTAATTAATTATTTAGGGGGCGTTTGGTTCGTTGTTATCTTGATGTTATGTTATGTAATCTAAATGTCACGACATCTAGATGTCATCTTTTGACTAATAATTTTATAATCTAATTGAAGAATAATTATAAATATTATTAAATTAAATAATTATTTTTTTTAAATAATATAATATAATATTAAAATAATATTGAATCAAATGCCTCCTTAGTTTAATGACTTCTCTAAATTATTTTGTTCTATACACGGGAAAATCAGATTATTTTGGCCTGGAGCCACTGGGTTTTAAGGTTTTCTCCTGGGTCCCCCTTTAAGGGAATTTCAGATTGACGAGCCGTTTAAAGTCGGATTAAGGTTTTAAAACTTGATTGAAATTATCGAATTTTGGTATTGTGAAATACAAAGTAAATGAAAAAACAAAAACAAAAAATTGATTACATTATGTTAATTTTATTTTATTTTATTATTTTTGTCTGAACATTTGGTGCTTTTTATTATTTATATTATATTCTCAAGGGAGCACCTGAAGCTTCTAGAACGCCTGAGACCTCTGCATGACTCCATGTGAGACAGCAGCTTTTCTGGATTAAAAGGCCTTCCACATTGCCTGAAATTTTGAGTAAAAATAAAATAAATTAGCACATACATACATTGATGCGCATTTTTTTTTTTTTTTTGATAAACAATGCGCATATTTATTTTGAAATATATACTTGTAATCAATATCATCTAAAATTTAAGTGAGATAGGTTCCTACGTACAGAAAATCAATGCAAAATTTTATATTTACCTCTATGCTTCTACTCTATCTCGAGTGATTGATTAATCATTAAACCTAGATCCCAAAATTCGAATCGAGAATGCGCATATAATACGAATAAATTAAGGAAACATAATTACGTAGATTTGATAGCTTCATGTAATTTTAAAAATAGAACAATCATATAAGATGATTCAAAAATTGACCGATCTTGATTCAGAGCCTGTATTTACTAGATTAATTTTTAATTTACTATAATATATTAATTTATTTTTCAACTATCAGAGTTATATTGTATTTTCTAAGTAAAATTATATATATATATATATATATAATTCATTTTTATTTTTTATTTTTTCATAAATTTTTTTATTGTAATCGATGTGACATATTTTTAAGGTAAGTCCAATAATATTAAGAAATGTTATGCTTGTAAATGCATTAAAATTAAAGGGGAAGAGTTATGCTTCTTGCGTGATTTGGTTCATGGGTTAGAGCAGTTTGAGCACTTAACCAAAGAAGGTTTAAACATTTTCGAGAATGACAAAATACGCTACCAAAAACTTGATGCTCAATTGTTAGCCTCACTCTATTAAGCTATCGATCTCATTTTGATGAGTTTCTTTCAATGTTTTGTGTCTTATTATGAGACTTGGATACAAGCTGAGAATCGATACACTTGAGAGATATTTTCTGAACATATGCAGTGTTTTTAAATCTATTCCATTTAGGCTAATTATTTATACTAGAAATAATTTTTTTTTAGGATAATTACCTACCTGCCACACCATTTAGCTTTATTTATGCATTATTTATCTATTCTTAGTTAATTATATTATGCACACTGAAAATATTATAAAATCTTACATGCACACACTTTAACTTATTTTCATTATAATGAGTAATTATAATTTTTTAATAACCTAACTATAATTAGGTTACAAAAAATCTGAACAGTTCATCATATTATTTGATGCTTAGATAGTGGCAAGGGAAGGAGATATCTGCAACGTGAATTGATTTTAGAACAGATCAACTCTTTAGTATGGTATTGAGAAAAAAAAATGTACTATTAAAGGTAAAAATATAATTTTAATGATTTACTAACGAAATATTTTTCTTCAAATAGATTTTGACTGAGTTTTAACTTAAGTGTGTGTATGTAAGATTTTGTAATGTTTTGAGTATGCATAGTGTAATTAACTAAGAATAGATGGATAACGCATAAATAAAACTAAATAGTGTGACATGTAGGTAATTATCCTCTTTTTTTTTTGAAAGTTTATCCTATAAACATTCTAGTTAAACACTAGAATAATGTTCAATTTTTTTCTTTTTCTCCTCCAAGGTGAGAGATAAGAGCCAAACCACCTCTTTCTTGATTGCACCTAGATGTGAGACCCAATGTATGAAAAAAAAAAACAACTGTTTCATTGCACTTAATGGGAGGTTTAACCTGATATAAGCAAAAAGAAATATGAACTTTCTTCATCGCATATATGAGAGGAGTAAAAATCAGTAATGAGAAAAAAAGAAATTGACAATAATTTAAGAATAACTAAAGGGTCTAAAAAAATAAGGCAAGCAATAAAAGAGAAAATAAAGTGTATAGTGAGTTTATCTTACTATATGAATAACATTATTTATATTACATATTTACTTTGTACCAAATATATAATTATGATTGTTTTTATGTCAAGTGAGATTTTTTATTGAGCAAGAACAAATATGTGAGCTTAGTGAATTAAAACATGACAACAGAAGTCATCATTACATAAGCACAATAATCTCACTTGCAAATTATCGCCACTAGCCTCCAATAATATGCATGGAACCTATTTTTAACTCATTGCTACCTAATTTTTTGTGATTGCTGTCTGAAAATTAGTAGAACTATTACTGGCGTTCTCATCACAATATTGATCCTCCAACTATAAATAAAGGAGGGAGACCTTAGAGCCCCAGAGAGATGCACTCACATAAATTCTCCAGTAATTTCTAATAAAAATACTTTAATTCAATTTCTTATATTTCATTAAAAAAAAATCTATTATAACTACGTTTATGGTGAAAGTGAAACCTTCTTACTCTTACCTTCGAGCAGCTCAGTGGTTGTGGGTTTTTTTTTTTAAAAAAATTACTTAAATTTTGTGTTTATTTTGTTCTCCCTCATCTTCTAGCATTCTTCATCAATATAGATTATAATCTCCTCTATATGAGGTCAGAGTCATCTAATCTCACGATCCAAAATCTTTCATTAACAGTATTATAAAATTTTTCTAACCAACCTTAAGATACATAACAAGTGACTTATAGTTTTCATAATATGCTGTTAAAATATTAATAGAATTTTTATCATGCTAATTACTAAAATATAATATACAATTTAACATTGATGTAATTTTGTGGAGCTTTTCTTAGCCCAATAGGAATAAAGTTTGTTTGGAATTAAGAGATCTCAGATTTGAATTTATATTATCATAATTTTTAATTAGAGTAAAAAATATTATGATATTTAGAAGCAAAAGAATAAAAGAAAAACATAATATGCTGTTTTAAAATTAAAATAAAAAACTAATTTTGCTTCAGTATTTAAATTTTAAACTCTACACGTGTCAGTTATTTATGAAATTCTATTCTATCATCGACATATTTCTTTATTTATGAAATTGAATATTTGCATAAAAAAAATTGAATATTACCTTCTACCAAAAAAAAATTTAATATTACGGACACGTGTCAGTTAGCACTTACGAGCATCTTGGATTGGACATTTGCTTCCTTCCCGCCTTTCTCGAGCTCTTCCCGCCTCCCGCCGGCCTGCTTTCTCTTTCATTTTTTTTGAATTTCAAATAATTCCACGTCAGCATTTCTGACAGAAAATTGAATAAAAAAATTTGATTCCCGTCGCTTTTACCTCGAATTATCATTCGGTTGAGAGCTCCGGCGAAGCGCCGCCGGCCAGACGGACCCTCCCGCCCTCGTCACCCACCCATAGCCATCACCTCTGCAAGTTTTAGCGCCGACGACGACGCCGCCTCCGTTGCTGCAGTAGTCGTCATCGTAGGCAACCCGGCGGGGTACAGAGAGGTGGGCGGAATCGTCAGTCGCCACCGCCTTGCAAGCAAGGAAAGTGCGAAACATTTCCGACGCCAGCCACGGACAGCTCCGTCCACCGACGTCCTCCGCTGGCGAACCTCCCTGATCTTTCGTTTGATTGTGCGGTCCATCATCCACCAGGGAATCTGGGACCGGAGGTTCTCCATCGCTCACCCCGAGCTGTTCCTTTTCCTCCGCGTTGTCTGCTTGGTCTGCAGCGAGCGATCACCGGTATGAAACCCCCCTTAATTCATTGATCAGATCGAATTCACTGCTCGAACTGCGAAAGTTTAGCTCACCGGAAGATGAAAGGAAATCAGGCTTCGAATCCGTGGCAGAGGGAGCAAGAGATCCCAAAAGAACGTACTCATTATCCGAGCTCGGTGCGATCAGATCGTCATCCGTTACGTCCTGCCACACAAATCCGTTCTTGTACCTCCTGCGTATCCAATTTCTCCCTTTAGCCGATCTATATCGCCCAATTTCATAGAATTCGCAGAATCCAGAGAGATCGAGAGAGAGAGTTTCGATCACCTTTGGTAGGACCAAAAGAAGGAATCCGGCATCTCTTTTCCTCTTACCTCCGCCAGCCATCGCTTCACATCTGGAGGTCGGATCAACACTCCCAGATCAATGGCGGAGAAAATCGGAGAAAAAGGGGAGGGAAAGGAGATCAGATCGGGATTTACCTCGAAGGCGAACGCCGGAGTGGCAGAAATGGTGGATGCGGATGAGATGGGGATGCTCTATTCGGCCATGGCGGCTCAGGAAGTAGATCACGTTCGCTCGCTTCGCCTCCGCACTCCTCCTCTTCGTAGGATCCATTGCCGCACGTCTCCCTCTCGTTTGCCCTGAATCTCTCCGTATTCTTCTCGTATTCTTCTCATTTATACTTCGGTGCGCGAATCTCAAAGCATATGTAAGGGCTCCGATTCTTCGCAGCAATCCCGCATCTGCAGGATCAAAGATCTGAGGAGAAACGGACAAAGGGGAAGACTTGGGCAGGCCTCCAACTTCACGAAAGACTTCCAATTAGGATAAATTACAGACAGGTCTTTAAAATTTATTTATAATTATATTTTAATTTATATTTTTTAAAAATTTTATTTAATTTTATAAATTTAAAATATTAAATAAAAGAAAAACAAAATAAAGAACTAATAGATTTCAAAATTTTAAAATAAAATTTAAATGAAAGATTTTAAAACATATAAATATAACTTTTAATTATAAATAAATTATAAGAATTTAATAATTAATTTTTCCTAGAACTTATTGAGTTTTACAATTAATTGGTTTATAATTTATCTTCTAGATTATTGTAAAAGGTAGGCCTGCAAATATTGATAATTGAGACAAATGTTCATAATTATTATTAATAATTTAATTAAGGGATAATTACTTACATTCCACACCATTTAATTTTATTTATACTTTACCTATCCATTCTTAGTTAATTACACCATGCATACTCAAAATATTAAAAAATCTTACATACACACACTTGAGTTAAAACTTAATCAAAATCTATTTGAAAAAAATATTTAATTAGTAAATCATTACAATTATATTTTTACTCTTAATGGTACATATTTTTCTCTTCCTCAATACCACACTAAAGAGCTGATTTGTCCTAAAATCAATTCATATCGCGGATGTCTCTTTCCTTTGCTGCCAGCTAAATATTAAGGTTTTAGGATTTTCACTCAAAATATATTTAAATATCATTAAAATAATATGTTGAACAACTCAAATTTTTTGTAATCTAACTATAGTTAGGTTATTGAAAAATTATGGTTACTCATTATAATAGAAATAAGTTAAAATATGTGTATGTAAGATTTTATAATATTTTGAGTACGCACAGCGTAATTAACGAAGAATGAATGGGTAAAGTATAAATAAAATCAAATGGTGTGGCATGTAGTTAATTATCCCTTTAATTAATCATAATTTAAAACTTTAGTTTACTAAATTATCAAACAATTTAATACTTAATTAATTGAATAATTTAATATATTATTTTTTTAAAAAAAATCTAATTTATTAATCAATTATTAAAAATGTGTAGTAGAACTTATAAATTTTTTAATATTAATATACATTAGTGTAAAATAATTTAAGATTTTTTTCATTTTAAAATTATATTTTATATTAAAATAAAAAAATTTGTAATTTCGTACGACAGTAATGAAATTTTAAAGCGATTGAGAAAGTTTTAGAATTTAGGATTTCTGAAATGCATTTAAATTGAGTATCTTTTTTGAAATATATAATTTTATGAGAAATAGTAAGTCAAACACATTCACATTCATTTCAAAAAATTTATTACTGAAATTTGCAATGTATTTTAAAATATATTTTTAAATTACTAATTATTTGGTTTATTAGTGTTTTCCATAAATTATTATTTAAGGCCATATTTACTAATAATAATAAATAAATATTTTTAAGACAAAAAGTGTAAAAAGTACTTTTATTTGAATTTATTTTAAATGAGAAAAAATATCATGCCTTACGATGGCAAATTAGAAATAATCCACCGTTTAAAATAATTTACAAAACTTTGAGTATAAATCACCCTTCCTAAGTAAATACACTCCGTACACTTGGCTCGAGAAAATTTTTTTTGCTCAACACAAATTTTAATTATAAAATTAATTTTATTTCACATTTAATATAAATAAAAATATTAAAACTAAAAATATTTCATATTTTACACATTTTCTAGTATTAAAATAATTTTTTCCTATTTAATTTAAAAAATAAAATATTTTTTCTTTTGTCTAAAAAAAACTCGAACTAAATGAGCCCTCTAAGATGTAAGCCACATGATTTAATTTTATAATTTTATAAAAAATTATTTATAAATATCGCTAAATCAAACAATTATTTTTTCTAAATAACATAACATTACGATAATATTAAACCAAATACTTCCTACGTGAAAATGATGCAACTAAAGTACAATTGACAGAATTATAGACAAGCTATAAGAAATTTAACGTGAACTAGATTTGGCCTGAGTCCTTCGGCCAGGAACAAGTACGAGTACAAGCTCTTTACTAAATATGAAATGAACGCAGAAAATCTTGAATTATTCGAGTATTGTTACGAGCTAACCATCGATTTGTGTCGATTGAGCTACATTCATTTGATATTGTGCCAGGCACAAGAGCATTAGTATAAGGACAATATTAATATACAAATTTCAAGATTTGCACTATGTTTTTTTTTTCTTAACCTATTAAAAGCCTTGATTTTAAATAAATTAAATCAACATCATGATAAAGACTATATAACTTTTATTTTATTCTTAATTATATTTTAATTTATAATTTTTAAAAGAGATTTTTATATATGTACTATTTTAAAAAATTCTATTTACCTACGCACCATTCAAGTGTTTTAATTCAAATTATAGTTTTATGAATATTTTATTATTTAAATGATATTTATGTAAATAAAAAACTAAAAAAAAAGTATATAAGTAAATTAAAATATCTAGATGGTGCGTAGGTAAACACGATTTTTCAAAAAAATATATATGTACATGCACCCAAAAAACTTTTTAATTAGTCCCTATTTTGAAATCTTTATAATAATAATTTTTTTTGTAAATTATGTTTATTATATAAAAAATTTAAATTAATAATTTTCATATATTTTGTTTTAAAAATTTATTTTTAACACTAAGGTTCCGTTCAGTTGGGAGAAATTTTAGTTATCACTAAAACTCTTTTCAACTAATTTTTTTTATTTTTAAAAAATAAAATAATATTTTATGTCTCATTCTACATAAATTTTAAAATTAAATAATCAATCTATTTCACATTCGATATAATTTTTAATATAACTAATTCAATTTATTTCACACCACACATTTTTCAAATATTTTTACAAAATTTTTTAAATCATTTTTTTTTTCTAACCAAACTGAGCCTAATTTTGAGTAAAAATCAACTAATTTTCAGTTAACTCAAACTATATCTTCTGAGTTAGAGTTGAGTTTATAGTATTCAAAATTTACTCGAAAAAAGTTCAATTTAGTTCAGAACCAACTCAATTCGAGATTACTCGAATTTGATGCCTTTCAAGTTCGAGTTTAAAACCTTTAACTTGGTTCAACATATTTGTTTTTCGAGTTAATTTTAACTGTTTACTTACGAATCTAGAATGTCCTTATGATTATTAACGATCCGATTCGACTTTCAGTCACCTGTCTTTGAGCCAAATTAATAACCTCATACATCATGTTATACACAAATGCAGTTATTGAATTTATTTATTTATTTTTTTCACAATTGTTTTTGTTTTTTTTAATCAATATTCCACTATATGAAAATTTGGAATATGCGACAATTAGAGAAAAATAATGCAAACAACAATTTTTAAGTATTAATTTAATCATTTTTTGTAACATTCAAATATTTTATATAAATTCTAATTAGAAGTTAATTTCACATTACATCTTATATATATATATATATATATAGATTAATATGGCTATCAATTTTATTTTACATATTATATAAATTTTAATATAAAAAATTAATTTTATTTTATATATTACACAAACTAATAAGACACAACTATTTTAACAATAAAGAAACTGCTCAATTTTAAAATAAAGTTGAATTAAAGTTGATACTTTTATTAA
This sequence comes from Apostasia ramifera, assembly GCA_019297695.1. NCBI lineage: Eukaryota > Viridiplantae > Streptophyta > Magnoliopsida > Asparagales > Orchidaceae > Apostasia > Apostasia ramifera. The sequence continues at coordinate 28,044 of JAEMOT010000336.1, forward strand.
AAATTATTGAGTATATAAAGTAAAATAATATTTTTTTAATATTAAAATTTATATAGAATAATTAAAAAAATTTATTTATTATTATTATTATTATTTTTTTTTAAATTAGTACTATTTTGATCCTGATTTTGATCCTCGCGCCAAACATAGCCGAGATTCTTTCAAAGCCAAAGCAGAATTGGTTGACAGAATATTGGTTTATTTAATTAACATTAGGTATTAGTTCAAGGCGAGTATAATTACGTCGTACCCAAACTCGATCTACCCAATGACTAGGTGGGAGAGTTGTGAGTCACGAGTGTAATTTTTAAAACTCATACTCATCGAATTAGGCGAAAGGAGAAGCGGGATATGGATATAAATTGACGCATCTACTGTATTTCTTTGCAAAAAAAAGTTAACTTTAATTATGTTAATTTTTCTTATAATTTTAAAATTAAATTTAGATACAAATTATTTTTATTGAGAATATTGTATAATGTGAAATAAAATTAGTGAGATATGATAGAGATGTGAAAAGTCAGTGAGATGTGAAATAATATTACTTTTTATTTTATAATATGTGCATGATACCAGACATAATTAAATTTTAATATTAAATTTTATATGTAATATCACGTTACAGGATAAAATTTACATAATTAATTTTAACTAGGCGAAATACAACACCACTTGTATGTAGGTTTTAACTTTTGTATTTAATTTAAGAACAAATAATGATAGTTCTCTACAATTAATTCATAATTACATTTTGATTCAATTTTTTTAAAAATCCTTCAATAAAATCCAGCCATAACAATTTAGTATTTTCCTACTATCAAAAAAAATATTAATTTTTTTATAGGAGTTTTTACATACAGGACATAAAATTTACACAAAATTACGCATTTCACCATCAATTCATAAA
>JAEMOT010000336.1:28973-45326 GCA_019297695.1 Apostasia ramifera
TTTGATAATATTTATAAATTGATGGTGAAATATGTAATTTTATGTAAATTTTATATACTGTATGTAAAAATACTTTTTTATATCATTTGTGCAGAAGTAGATGAAATAAATACAATGTTTAACTCAAGATATTGTCAAAAAAAAAAGAAAAAACAAGTGAGTGACCTAATCGAAACAAATACAAAAAAAATTGGAGAATCAAAAGGATCTAAATGTAATTAATTCATTTTTTAAATATATTGCCATTCTTTTCTTTCTTAGAGAATAAAAATCTCAAATTTGGTTAAAAAAAAGGGATAATTAACTAGATGTCACACAATTTAATTTTATTTATGCCTTACTCATTAATTCTTAGTTAATTATGCTATACACACTCAAAACATTACAAAATCTTACATACACATATTTGAGTTAAAACTTAATCAAAATCTATTTGAAAAAAAATATTCTATTAGTAAATCATTAAAAATATATTTTTACTTTTAATGGTACATATTTTTTCTCTTTCCCAATACCACACTAAAGCCTTGATTTGTCCTAAAATCAATTCACATCGCGGATGTCTCATTTCTTTGCAGCCACCTAAATATTAAGATTTTAAGATTTTCGCTCAAAATATATTTAAATATCCTTAAAATAATACGATGAACGACCCAGATTTTTTATAATCAAACTATAATTAGGTTATTAAAAAATTATGATTGTTCATTATAATAGAAATAAGTTAAAATGTGTGTATCTAAGATTTTATAATGCTTTGAGTATACATAGCGTAATTAATTAAGAATGGATGGGTAAGACATAAATAAAACTAAATTGTGTGGCATGTAAGTAATTATTTAAAAAAAAAATACCTGCATTAATTCTTCAACTCAATCCAAATATATATGTATATATATATAATTTAGAAGGCAGTGTTTGACTAATTCTTCTGACTCTAATCTCTATATGCCAGAAGGACAATTGGAAGGCAAATTCAGCAGCATTCTATATAATATTAAAAATATCTAAGATATCCATATTGATTGTCATTCTATATTATAGGTTTTAAAAATATTCGAAACTCGAAGAACACTCGGTACTTATTTAATTTTTTAATCGATTGAAAATTAGCTCAAAAACTTTGAATGGAATCATGAGATAAAGACTTTGGCTCAAAGTTTATTTTAAGTCAATTTCGAGTTAGCCTTAGCTCGCTCGAAACATGATTTGATTTGACTCGAAATTATATATATAATATAGATAATTGTAACATATATAATAGATATGAAATGTTGTTATATATAACTTAATTTGTGGTTGAGTGGTAGACTGAGAAAAGTTTAAATTTTATTTTTTTCAAAGTTTATGCATCAAATTTTCTTAAATACATAATATTTCTATAATTTTTTACAATCATCAGCAGATTCGAATCATGATTCAAGCTGGCTCGAATCATATCCTATTTCGATTTCGGATCAATTTAGGATCAATTTCGAGTTACCATCAGCTGGCTCAAAATCGGTCCGATAATAATCTTATTATGCATATATAATTATAATATATATATATATATATATATACCATTTGTAATGCACATATATTATAGCACAATCTTAAGTGTAAGTACATTCATAGTAGTATAAATAGTATTTAGAATATAGAACTAATTTTAAATTGCATTATTGTCTTACTATAGCAACATTTATAAATTCTCGTAATGACGGTGAAAAGTTTTATAATGTTCCTTTTTTTTGTTCATGCCCAGTTTAGGTATAACTATTTTTAAAAAAAATAAAAATAACTTATACAATTTTCAATATATTAATCAATTTTATTTAATATTTTTACAATTAATTAATTTTATTTCTCATCATATATATATTTAAAAAAAATTATATTTTTTTATAACAAAATTGAAAAAATGATCATGCTCAACTTAAATATGAACCAAAAAGAAGTATTGAGTCTAAGATCATTAAAATTATTTACTTCTTATTTTACATTTTATTTTATCCAAATAAATAAAAAAAATTATCATTCTATTTCTCTTATGCCTCATTTAATTCGAACTTTTTTTTGGACAAAAAAATATTTTATTTTTTAAATTTAATGAAAGAGAAATTTATTTTAATATTAAAAAGTATGTGAAATATAAAATACTTTAAATTCTAATATTCATATTTGTATTAAATGTGAAATAAAATTACTTTTTATAGTTGAAATTTTATGTCGAATAAAAATTTTGCATCGAACCAAACGAGGCCTTAGAATAATAATTCCATTTTTATAAAATTACAATTTCTTTCTAACTTTATTCAATTTTATTGAAGTAAATGTACCGTATAATTGCTCAAGTATTTCCAAAAGGAAGTGTCACTCCGAAGAAATTTAAATAGAAAAGTATTAAAATGCTCGTAAATATAACTTAATAAAATTTTATGTTATTAACTATTAAATTAAATTTTACATAACAATTAGATGAATATTACCTATGTAAATATATATATACACATAATATACATATAAGAATCATAAGCATATGTATGCATATATGTATGAATAAGTAAAATTTTGAAATAATATTTTTATCCCACAAGAAATAGTTACTTCTTAAATAAAATATATAATATAGATTTCGATAAATTAACTATTTCATCAAAATAGACATGTGAATAACTATTTCATATAAAATAATAGTGAAATTAAATAGTAATTCCATTCAAGCAAATGCACCTTTAATATATTATTATCACCATAAAAAAAACTCCATTCCAAAAATCTTAAGAATAATTAGGAATATACATCTTCAATATATATGATTATCACAACTAATATAAAAAATGATCAAATTTTATTAATATTTTAAAAATTAACTTGCAAAATAGAACCTCGTACCTCTTTATCATATAAGTAACCAAAATCTTCTTCGAACCAATACACCTTGATGATGTATTTTTCTTCAATTGAACCTTGCAAGGATTTTACTTGGACGGGATTTCAAAATTTCCAAAATCTTCTTCGAACGACATACAATTTTCAAAATTTTTGGACGGGATTTTACTTTTTCAACGAGTCTTTACTCTTCTTCTACTATAATTGATAACCTGTGATAAAAGAGGATGATAAGTGATGGCAAAATAATATATTTCCAAAAAGGTATCGCTAATATAAAGAACGACTCTTAATATGCTTCCAATTCTAGTGGAGAAAGCACGTAGATGAATTGACTCATATGTCAAATCATGACTCGATAACGCACTCACGGTTAAAACCAACTATTCTCTCTAAATATCTAGTCAATATTAGTAGAATTGAGTGTGATCATCAAGCCAAATACTCCCTAGTCTTCTTCTTGATTTGGCTCTCACTACAATCACAAATAAGTATGATCTTGACCTATTTCAAGAGAACTTATTAGCTTTATTTTGAGTAAATTATTAATAGATTCCTTTAATTCACTCATAATTATACATAGGCCGGGTTCATATTTTAAAAACTATTTTATATCATTGAAGGCCCCTATAATTTAATTGAAGGAACTAAAAAGAAAGAAGTACCTTGAGGTCGACGGAATATAACTATAAGGACCTAAATAAAAGATTTAAAAATTGTAAATCTAATTGTAATTATAGATAAATTATAGGAAGTTAATGATAATTTACCTTTTTTTAATTAAACTTAGGGGGCGTTTGGTTCAATGTTATCTCAATGTCAATGTTATTTAGATGTCATGTTATCTAAATGTTATTGTGATTCATCAATGGACATTTGTTTGGTTCAATATTATGATATTAGAAAATATTAATGCTATCTAAATTATTTTTATTTAGTTGAAAGTTATTGACATTATAATGACAAATTGACAATGTTATCTTGAGATGTTGCCCGATTTGGGGTGACATCTAGATGTCAGCGTGTAATGACATTTTTGTAATTAATTATAATATTATCTAAAGATGTCATTAAACCAAATAATTATTTTCTAAAGATAACATAACATAACATTGAGATAACACTGAACCAAAAGTCATGTTATCTTAAAATTATATTATATTATCTAGAGAAAATAATTATTTGATTTAATAAAATTATAAAAGTATTAATAAAAAAATAATATATAAATGTCATGACATCTAGATTAATAACATAACAACAAGCTGATAACAACAAATCAAAAGCCTCCTAAATTTAATGTGAACTTAATTAGTTAGCCATCCTTGCGTGAGTCATCTCTTTTCCACGAATGAATAGAAGGAAAATAATCGAACTTTAATTGTTTCTATGGATTTGAAAAGATTTTGATCCGGAGATCCACACTCTACTCGAAGAGAGTTCGAAAACATTATTAAATAAAATTATTATATTTATTTTATTATAGTGCATCTACGTACATATTACTTGTACATAGTATCGATAGTCATATATATAGTCATATATATAGTCATATATATATATATATATATATGTTTCAACTCACGTAACAATTAATCTTGATTTGGTATTTTCTTATTTTCTTTATTTTTTGATATTACTTTTGCCCCTTTTACTTCTTTTTAATCTTTTTAGCGTAGATAAAATTCAAATTATTGATAGATAATAGAAGTAAATATGTCTTGTGCCCAAGTGAAGAGGGGAGAGGTATCTTTTAGGGATAATTATCTACATGCCACACAATTTAGTTTTATTTATGCCTTACCCATCCATTCTTAGTTAATTATGCTATGCACACTCAAAATATTATAAAATCTTACATATACATATTTGAGTTAAAACTTAATCAAAATCTATTTGAAAATAAATATTCTGTTAGTAAATCATTAAAATTATATTTTTACTCTTAATGGTACATATTTTTCTCTTCCTCAATACTACACTAAAGCGCTGATTTGTCCTAAAATCAATTCACGTCGCGGATATTTCCTTCCTTTGCCGCCACCTAAACATTAAGATTTTAGGATTTTCACTCAAAATATATTTAAATATCCTTAAAATAATATGATAAACGGCTCAGATTTTTTGTAATCTAACTATAGTTAGGTTATTGAAAAATTATGATTACTATGCGTATACGTAAGATTTTATAATGTTTTGAGTATGCATAGTGTAATTAACTAAAAATGAATGAGTAAGACATAAATAAAACTAAATTACATTGCATGTAGGTAATTATCCCTATCTTTTATATATAGTGGGCTAAATGGCCAAAGAGAGGGAGGGAAGGAGATCTAGCGAGAGAAGCGAGAGAAGAGAGAGAGAGAGAGAGAGAGAGAGAGAGAGAGAGAGAGAGAGAGATGAGTGACAGTGGAACGGAGAGCAAGCTGGAGGAGAAGACGGAGATGGCCGAGGATGATGGCCGCAGAAGAACAGGTATATAATACCACCATAAATATATATATATATTTTTTTATTTTTATTTTTTACCACCATATATATATTATATTTAAAATTAATTTCTATTTAATTATTGCCCTTAAAACCCTACTGCAATTTGTTTTTGATATATTTACTGCAAAACTGCATATCATTGTTATCTGTGTGTATATAAAAAGGGTAAATTTCATCCGGGACCCTGAGTTCTGAAATGCATTGTAAATTAATTCCAACCTTTTACAGATTTCCATTTGAATCCTTAGGATTGTGAAAGTGCTACAATTTTATTTTTTTTAAATTTTTTTTTTAATCATTTTTACCACCTATTTGTTTTTACCGCTCTTTAAAATTTTAATAAAAATTTAAAATTTAATTTCTCTCATTTATTTCTTTCTTTACAATATTAACATTAATATTAATATTTTAAAATTATATTTTATAAAATTAATAAATAAGAATAATTTTATAACATACTTGTAAAGAATTAGCAATTAAATCTTAATTGGAATCAAAATTACAAAATTTTTGCAATCTCGAGTACTTAAATCAAAATTTTTAAAAAAATTAAAATCAATTTGCAACAATCATAGGGCCCAGATGCAATCTCTTCATGCTTGACATGCTCTATACTGTCATTTTGGGTCATGTAATCTTCATGTATGAATATGTTTATTTATATGGAAATATTTTGAGGTTTTTTAAATCATTATAAAAATAAATATTTTTCTTTTAAAGTTGAAAAATAATTAATTTTTTATATGGAAATCCTAATTCTTCTTGTTGTACACATCTATTTGTCAGTATATTGATCAATTTTAAGAGAATAGGCTCTTTTAGGTCTGATTTATGACATATTAATGAATTTGAGTTGAATAGTATTTTTTGGCAGCTATTCATTGAATTACATTGAATTCAAGTGGAGTACAAGCATTTAGAGTATGATTCATTGCATAATAAGTTATTTTAACTGAATACAAGCAATTGTGTGAGTATTCAATTAGTTTTTTATTATATTTGTAGAGAATATATGTAATTTAACATTAGTCTTGTCTATATGAGGGTTTTTTAACATAATACTTCGATTACACATCTAATGTTTGCTATATTGATGTATTTCAATTGAAAACCAAATATAATGAAAAAATTTTCATCAAAACCAAAACTTCATAGATTTGTTGAATTTATTTTCTTATTATTTGGCATTTGGGGTCCACCAAATAAATAAGGGATATTCCATCCATCCCTCACAAAGTAGAATTTTTTGCATTATGAGTTAGAAGTGGTGAAGCTTTTGATAAGGCTCCAAGCTCATGGTGGGATTTGCTGAATGGATTCCACTATAGCACTAGTCGATGGACATGGCTACCTTTTTCTTTTAAGCAGTAGTAATCACATATTTGTATATATAAATATTTCGATATTATTTGAAAATAAGTTGTAAGACGTCGAGATGCTGTGATATGACCACAAGTCGTCAAGTCGAGAGAATTTAGAGAGGCTAGTGGTGATGATAGTAAGGTCAAGATGACCCCCAACTTATATTGCAATGCATGCATGATGAGATAAAAGAAGATATTTCTCTCTACAACTTAATAAGAGATTCATTTTCAGGAACCTTGTACACTGCAGCAGCACACGCGATTACTGCCATTATAGGATCAGGTGTTCTAGCTCTACCATGGAGTGTTGCCCAAATGGGATGGATTATTGGACCCTTCGCCCTTATTGCTTGTGCTGCAATCACATATTTCACCGCCATTTTGCTCAGTGATTGCTATAGAACTCCGGACCCCATTCATGGGAAGAGGAATGACACATATATGGATGTAGTAAGATCATGCCTTGGTAATTCTCTTTACAAATTTGTTTACCTTCATCGAAATAGTTTTCATGTCGAGCTCCGAAAAACTTGCATGTTTCTTCGAATCTCATCTCGACTGTACGTAGGACCCAGTGACGTCGTCGTATGCATGATAGCTCAATATGCATTGCTCTGGGGAACAATGATTGGCTACACGATCACCGCTGCTACAAGTATGATGTAAGTTATTGATTGCGTAACATCTATTGAAAGCATGTATTGTAATGAATAGATTTAAGAGATTGCAATGTGCAATAGAGAGTGGAACATACATTTTTTAGGATGACAAACATCACATTGTTCTTAACAAAAAGAAAAATAATTAGGCCATAAATTACTTCGCGTTCATCATAAATAATGAAAATGAGTCGCAAAGCCAGCTATAGAAAACTAGAATGAGGTAAATTTATCATCATGACTATGTAGCTAACTCCGAGGCATGTCAGTAAGTAGTCACATTACTTCAAGCATGGAAGACAAGAAAAAAAAAAGTGGAAGATCCTTACTATTACAATCATTCTCATGAATAGAGGAAATTGGATAATAGTAAAAGCTGTAGAAAACCTGACTAGGCTGAAAATATGCATAAAATCTTTGACAAGAACGATGTTCTTCAGAATATATATCGTATGCTCCTTCCAAGTTCTTTCAAAATTTTGTGGTGGCGTGATAATAAATTGGTTGGAATCTATGAAAAGATTTGAAAATGGCAATGGACTTACATAGTTGACAATGAATCATGAAGCTAAAAACTAATAGTTAAGATCATTAATTATATGATTCACAACTTAATAGCTACCTTTTTTGGGAGCAGGACCATCAGTAGATCACATTGTTTTCACTACAAAGGCCATAATGCTCAGTGCAGCACATCAGGAAACTTGTACCTTATCTTATTTGGGTTGGTTGAAGTGGTGTTGTCACAATTCCCAAACCTAGAGAAGATAACAATAATCTCAGTTATAGCAGCTGCAATGTCTTTTGCCTACTCCTTCATCTCACTGTTCTTGTGTGCATTCAAGTTGGCTTCCAACCACTACCTTCAAGGCACTATTCTTGGGGTTAAAATTAGTACTGCTGAAGTTTCTCCATCAAGAAAGGTTTGGCATGCTTTTCAAGCACTTGGAAACATTGCCTTCGCTTATACTTACTCAATGCTTTTGATAGAAATTCAGGTAAAAACATGCTTCTCATTTGAAATTAGTGTGCATATCATGAAATCTGACTTACATTTAATTTAATTTTGGGCATATATTCATGAAGGATACTATAAAATCTCCTCCACCAGAGAATCAAACAATGAAGAGAGCTTCATTTTATGGGATTGCTGTCACAACAGTCTTTTATGTTTCAGTGGGCTGCGTGGGATATGCTGCATTTGGCAATAGTGCTCCAGGAAATGTTCTGACAGGATTCTATGAGCCTTTTTGGCTAGTTGATATTGCTAACATTGCAGTGATTGTTCACTTAATTGGAGCATTCCAAGTAGGTTAATTCTTTCATAAAGTAGTTTGATTTTAGCCCATTTGTATGAAGATCCTGATATGCAATACCAATATCTGCTTTATAGAGATAGCCTAAAAGTTATTTTTGGGTTAGTCCACTAGTCAATCTACTGAATAATCCAATAGATCAACCCAAATATAGCTTTTGGAGTGCTTTAGCTTAGTTATTAGGCCTCCACATTATATTTCTTTCATGAAATTTCAATAATAATGTCCAATTGCAATAATATAACTTTAGGGGCGCTTGGTTCAAAGTTATCTCAATGTTATGTGATGATATCTGGATGTCTAGATGTCATGACATCTGAATATTATATCATTTTTTGAGTGATAATTTTATAATTTTTTAGAAAATCATTTAAAGATGTCATCAAATCAAATAACTATTTTCTATACATGATATAAAATAACATTAAGATAATATTGAATCAAACACCTCCTTAAAATATTCAGCTAATATATACTACTACATTACCAAATACTTTAAACAAAATGCTTATTTACTCTAAAGAGAATGTTTACTTCAATATTATCATATTATTTCGATATTATTTTTTGAGTGATAATTTTATAATTTTTCATAAGATTATCTGCACATATCATCAAACTAAACAACTATTTTTCCCTAGATAACATGATGTCATGATCTAGCTCACAATAAGCCTATGCAATAACAATTCAAGTGTATGGGCAACCAATTTATAACGGAAAAACTATGGAGCGCCAGTGACCAAAAAGGTTGAAGCCAACTAAATAATTTACTTCGACATTACTTCATGAAGTATAAAAGATAAAGAATTACACATATGAGATAGAATTCATCAAACCTACATTCCAAATTATATAAATAGTTCTTCTGCATGTTAGTAAAATGGTACCTATATATTTCTTCTCCAACTGTTCTCATTCATTTAAGGAAAGAGACATGAAATGCTTATTCATGATCTAGCTCACAATAAGCCTATAAAACAACTTTTCAGGTGTACGGCCAACCTATCTATGCTAAATATGAGGACTGTCTCTCCCGAAAATGGCCAGAATCAATCTTCTTCCACAAGCAATACAGACTGCCACTACTATTCTGGAAAACTCAAAGCTTTCGATTCACCATCTGCAAGCTGATCCTCCGGACAGCGTTTGTCGTGCTTACAACACTAATCGCCATGATGCTCCCCTTCTTCAATTCAGTTGTGGGATTGCTAGGAGCAATAGCCTTCTGGCCATTAACAGTCTATTTCCCAGTGTCGATGTTCATGGCACAAGCGAAAATCAAGAGGGGTCGATGGAAATGGACCATGCTCCACCTCTTGAGCGCCGTTGCGCTCATCGTTTCTATCGTCGCAGCCGCAGGGTCCATTGAAGATATTGTGCAAAGGCTCAGGCATGCAACACTCTTTAAGACAAGGTTGTAAGTAAAAGCTGTATCTGGGAAGTACTGTATTTAAACATTTCTATTGGTGAACAAGTGCTGTTGTACTAAATGATAACAGTTATATCCTATCCTTTAGCCGCGTTTATCTAGGAGTTTAAAATTAACCTGGTTTAATTTTAACCAAGCATCTCACATCACACATAAAATTTAATATTAAAAATTAAATTTATTTCACATCCTACACATATTACTAAAATAATAACTAACTTATATCACATCCCTCACATATTCCAACATAGTAACTAACTTTATATCACATCCCTCACATATCCCAATATAATAACTAACTTTATTTCACATCATTCACAACTTTCAATAAAAAAAAAATATCTCTATCCAAATTTAATTTTAATTTTCTTAAATTTAACCTTACAAACAAACACACCCCAAGGTTATCTTTTAGCCTCAGTACCCTAATTAGGCCATCTTAAACACTTTCGATCATGAGAATCCTTCAATTCACCAACTCTTTAAAGCTTTTATATTATTTGCATGAGTTTTGATTTTCATTGCTTTTGTTTAGCGATTTTATCAATTATGATCCATGCTTAATTTGTGTCCTAAAATTTTTAAGAACTTTCTTCTTTAAACTACGTATTCAGTTTGGACCCTCAAAATCACTTCTTTTTTTTGAATTGTTTAGTGATTATCATCGCTTTCTATTTAATTTAGAACAATAGAACTTGAATTTCATGTTTTATCATCAAAGATCACAAAGCTTCTGTTTGTTTTGAAGTTAAAAATTAACCTGATTTAATTTTAACCTGGCACATCACATCACATCACATCACACATAAAATTTAATATTAAAAATTAACTTTATTTCACATCTTACACACATTACTAAAATAATAACTAACTTATATCACGTTCCTCACATATCCTAACATAATAATTAACTTTATTTTTTATCATTCATAATTTTTAATAAAAAAATATCTATATTTAAATTTAATTTTGTAAACAAACATACTCTCGTGTTATATTCAAATGTTCTCTCTCCTCTCTCTCTCTCTCTAATTTGGAAATAGATGGCCAGAAGAAGCAGACAAAAGTCTGCACTGAGTATGTTTGTTGGTTTGTGAGTATTAATGATTTTCTATCTTATTATAGTGGTGTAAGCAATTTTTCAAAACTCAATTTCAATTTCATTTATAAAATGAAGGCATCAGTTTCCAAAATTTTTACAATTTCAATTTTTCTATAAGTTATTTAAAATTAAATTTATTAATAATAATTACTAAATATTATTTTTTTAGAAATGAGTTTGGATAGTTTCGACTAAATTTCAGCTTAGTTTTGATTGAATCAACAGAATTCAGTTAAAGTTTAATCGAAACTGGCTGAAACTCGATAGCTTTTTCAGATTAATTTTTACTAGAATCGATCCAAAACTGTCGAAACTTGACTTTCGGTGTAAGGCTGAAGATGGCCTAAAAGTTGAATTAGATTTAAGAATGAATTTAGTTTGACTCAATTTAAATGAATTAACTAATTGTGTTCTTTTTATAGGTTGAAATTTTTATTAATTTAATTTTAAATTATGATAGGATCGGATCAAAATAGTTTGAAATTGAATTGAGTAAAAACATAAAAAGATATTATTTATATATATTTATACATATAATTGGATTTAGTATGTTATTTTTTTTAATTTTTTTTATAAGTTTTATTTAATCCTATTTATTGTAAATTAAACTTTTTTTATTTTTAAAATTATTTATTTATTTAATCTGTAAATCAACAAATTGATAGTTTGCAGCCGTTTTAGTATTTTTGTGATAGATATATTTAGGAATTTAAGAATATTTTTTTTTGCTATTTTAATTGTGTATATTATTTATTTATGAGCAAATTTTTCCGGCGGCATGGATTACTTGATGTTAAAATAAAAAATTATTATTTAATTAATATTTTAAAATTATAATAAATTTTAATAAATTTACTTTTTAATTTAACATAAATTAAAATATTAAAAATTAATTTATTTCACATTAAACTTATCAAATAATATAAAAATAATCATTTAAGTGAAGGCTAACTTTGAGTTGAGCTCCATTAAGTTAAACTCAATTTAAAATTTAAAATTTTAATTTTGATTTGAATTTTATTCGAGTGAAAATTATAAGACGTATTTATTATGCTTATTTTGTATATTAAAATATGGGTCTGCATTTAAACTATATAATATAAATATTTTGTTGATTATAAGTTGAATTAATTTTATTTTAAGTTAGTTGATTTTAAGTCGTAAATAGGTCAAGTCAATTTTAAATCGAGTGAAATGAGATCAGGTTTCAGGAGGTTTTCAAATTTTGAAAATATCGTACCACTTCTAAAAATGTATTTAGGGCACCTACGGTCTATGTAGTAGTCATTTGGGAGGGGGTTTATCGTCACTTTTATCTCAAATTAATATGATTTACTTTAATTTAATATATTACATCATATACATATATATTAATTAAAAATCAAATAAAAATTAATTTTATTTATTATGTATATATATTAAAATAATAACTAATTTTATATATTTTAATATAATTAGTAATTTTATATCAAATATTATTCTTTGGGTAAATTTCACCAAGGTTCCTGAGTTTAAGGGTTATTATCACACATGTAACGACCTCAATTTTTACCTTGGTCGTTACCCAATTTTTTTTTTATCCTCAAATAATTTCACTATATCTTAATATAAATCTGTCCTCAATATACAATTAGTACATTACACCATAAATAAATATAAAATCCTGAACACAAATAATTTAAAATAATCTTCTAATTATCTCTCACCCATGCTTCTTATGCTTGTGCTAAACCTGTAAAAATAGTGTCGAAAATGGCGTCAGTCCACCAACAGGACTCAGTAGGAGATATCAACTAGCTATGGGCCACATAAAATATTTAATAAAGTTTCATGATCATATATTTATTATTTTTAGATTTAAGAGAATTATTATATGCATACACAGCAACATTCATGAACCAATATCAAATGAATAAATAACATAATAGCAATGGCTATGATAATTATACATACTTAAAATGTATAACAGAAGATATCAGATAAGAATACATAATATGAGTACTATCAAATAAATGAGCATGCATATCATGAGTTTCTTATGAACAATTGAACAGTATAAACGCATGATAGATAATTAACACAATACGAATACTAAACATAGACAAGTGCAATATGATTAGCTTAATAATTATAATGTACACCTGATAACAGAACAAATATAAAAATATGATTAACGAGCAAGTTTCTGTTTAATTAATTTTATTTTACTCTTTTGGGTCCGTGATTTCTCGTACTACGCCTCAGCTGCCTTTTACACATTTGGGGATCGTCATCCCCTAGCCCCGTAGGCTATAGCCCATAATGGCAAAATATGAGGTCCTCAATCAGTTTTGAGAGTTTTCACTCTCCAGCCCAAAATGGCAATGGACACCGTCGCGCCTATATATCATATGCTCGAGCTAAGACAAGTGCGTAATCCCACAGAAATCACACTTAACTTTTAATCCATTGTCGCCTTTAAAATTTTGATTTTAAATTTAGTCACATAGCAAGCTCATACACTTGCCTAAATATTATATTATATTTTTTTTTGAATGTGACGACAAGTCCGTACACTTGCCCTCTCGTAGGTGTCACAAATACAAGTCAACGTATTCTTAACGAATGTGACGATAAGTCCGTCCACTTGCCCTCCCATAGGTGTCACAATCGCAAGTCAATATATTCACATTGAATGTGATGACAAATTCGTACACTTATCCTCCCGTAGGTATCACAAATATAAGTCAATATATTCTCATCGAATGTGACTACAAGTTCATACACTTGCCCTCCTGTAGGTGTCACAAACATAAGTCTGTATATTCACATTAAATGTGATGATAAGTTGTATATTTGCCCTCCCGTAGGCGTCATAGTCAAGAAAAATAAGCATATCATTGTATAACATATTCATCTCATTATTGAATAAATAAATAAAGTCAGCAATTAATTTATAATAATTTACATGCACTATATATTATCCAACTTTCATAATCCACCTTGTACATCATAACATCATCGATAATTTAATTTTAAGTTATCTCTCCTATTTGAATCAAATTTCTATAATAATCCAGTAATCACCAATAAAAATAATCATAATATCTTCAAAAATATTTCAACATAAATTAATAAAGATCATGAACTCTCTATATATAATTTGTGAAACCTCAATCAAAGTTTGATGAGAGTATGATTAGAGCTAATAATATAATTATAATCCACATTTGAGCCTCATGTTAAAATAAATCAAATTGAATCATGATCAACTCCAAATTGCACATTTATATTCTATGATTATAAAAATATCATCACTATTCGAATCAAATCATCTATCAATAAATCTATTTAGCTTAAGTTTTAAACTCCAATTTATCAGAGATTAATTAAATCATTAATCATCAATGTCTCATAGCATTCGAAATCGTTTTCATAAGTCAAATTCTTCTAAATATAATAACTAGTACCTCTGCCAAAATAACTCAATTGTTTGGACTTTTAATAATAAAATATATATTTCTAGGCTAATTAATAAAAGCACTACATAAATATGATAAATAATTAAATAATCTAATAATCTCCAAATTCACATTTAATAGTAATCATTTAACTTAAGAAATCTCCATTTAATTTACATGTGATAATAAACTCTTTCAAATACAGATTTTTATGTAAAGTTCCTCCAGCAAAATCTCATCCAAAATGAACTTTTTAAAAGAAGATTTCTATATAAAAATTGTAATAAAATGTGTCCTCTATCTTTATATAAAATTTCATGTAAATCTGAATTTATTTGGTACACCAAATCCTCTATGAACTAAATTCGGTCAGAAAATCTGAATTTCTGTCAGATTTTACTAATGACACCGAAATCATACTTTGTATTCAGAATTATTCAAAATTTCCTTCACAAACATTGTAGGTAACTTCAAGATCTAACTCATCACCAATTTTCATCAAAATCCAAGATCATTTGATACCCCAAACTGATGCTACAATTCACAGATCCAAAACAGAAATATTCGAGCAATATACAATCGTGTGTATATCTAAACAAATTTCTCTAATAAGATATTTTAAGCCCATAAATAAAATTTACATCCATAAATATGAAGAAAATATCAGCAATGCAATAAAATAAAATTTTGCAAATAATTAAATATTAAATTTATTCAATCCTTGTCAAATTATTATAAATCAAATTATGCGAATTCTTCCTTCTATTCTTCTCGCCTTTTCATCCAAATCTTTGAAATTCTTCTTTCGTGGTTGCCGATTCGATGGAGAAATATTGTGATGCCTCGGATCTCTAATTCTTTCTTGTCCTTTCTCTCCCTCTCCTCTCTCTTTTCTTTTTCTCTCTCTCCCTTTCATTTTCGGCCAAAAGGGGGCTAGGGCCGGCGGTTACAAATCGAGAGAGAAATGAATCGATATGTGAGAGGAGGGAAATATTATTTCCTCTAATAACTCATTCTAAAGGTAAATCTGGTATTTCTTCTAAGGCTAAAATTAAGGGACAATTAAATCTCATAAATTTAAATTTTAAATAATAATAACAAATCATCCTTTAACCTATAACCATATCCCTTAATTATCTCCAATTTTGATAAATATCTCATGACAATTTTAAACCAATAAATATCCAAATAAATTATGAGATATTAAATAAATTCAAATTTAAATCAAGAAAATAATTTCCTAATATTTTTCTTAATATTTTTAAATAAATACTAAATCTTACAAAAATTATTTTTACATCCAATATTTCTTTTATCATTCTTTCTTGGTAATTTTTGGAGATCAAATAAATCAAAGGTATCACCCAAAATTTCTACTATATTTTTTTATGTTAAAATACCGTAAATATCATTTATCACCCAAATTTATACATACAATTCTAATTTATAATACACATCAAAATCTAAATTTTTGGGATGTTACAACACAGGTCCACATTTTTAAATTTATATCATCAGAGTCCCTAGGTTTTCAAAAAATATCATCTCGGTCATTTTTTAATTTTTTTATTATTAAAAATATAAAAAATTACCATATACCCTTACCCTCCCTCTCTCCACCATATCCGGCAGCCGCGCCGCCTCTGGCGGTCTCGCACGGCCGCACGACACCG